>PVHY01011225.1:0-48775 GCA_004024945.1 Uropsilus gracilis | reverse complement strand
TTGTGTGCTTCAGTTTGGTGCTTAGCTTGTTTTGTCTTTTCCTCATGGCTTTTGTTTACTTTTTTTCATTATGTCCCATGTATTAGTGAAACCATTTGACTTCTGTCTTTCTCTTTTTGACTTGCTTCTGCTAGTATGATTCATTCTAAGTACATCCATGTTGTCATAAAGTTGTCGAATTTGTCATTTTTAATTGATGAGTAATATTCTATCTTGTATATATACCACATTTTTTTCATCCAGTCATCTGTTTTGGGGCACTTAGGTTGCTTCCATTCTAACAGCTTTTTTGAGGACATTCCCATCCAATAAAATGCACCCTTTTGAGCAGGTGTGGTGGCGCATGCCTGTAATTCCAGTTACCTGGAGGCCAAGGCTGGGCATCACTTGAGTCCACAGTTCAGTTAAATTTTTCTTTTTTTTGAGACTAGGTCTTGGTATTTTTGCCCATGGAACCGCAGGCTCATGTTGCCTGGGGTACCACAGACTTAAGCAATCCCCAGCCTCAGCTTCCCAGGTAGCTGGGATTACAGGCGTGCTCCACCACACCCAGCTAATTTTTTGGGACTAGGTCTCGCTATGTTGTCCCAAGTGGGACTCGAACACGATCCCTAGCTCCAGCCTCCTCATAGGCTGAAGCTTACAGGCACAAGCCACCATGCCCGGCTTTGAGTCCACAGTTCAAGACAACCCTGAACAACATAGCGAGACTTATCTCTTAAAAACAAAAAACTCACCCATAGAGGTCATTCACCTATCCCGCCCTAGACAACTATCAATTCTTTTCTGTCTTTGGATTTTTGCATTCCTATAAATGGAATTATACAGTATGTGGTAAATTGTGACTGGCTTCTTTCTGTAAAATGTTTCCTAGGTTTGTCCATACAGTAGTACTTCATTTTATGGCCAAACAGTATTTCATTGTATGGATACCCCATGTTTTGTTTATCCATCAATGGTGGATGACCATTTAGCTTGTTTAAACTTTTTTGGCTGCTAGGGAATAGTGCCAGATGATGAGCATTCATGTGCAGGTTCACTGTGTGGACATGTTTTCATTTTTCTTGGGTATGTACCAAGGGATGAAACTGCTCGGTCACATGGTAACTAATTTTTAACCTTTTGAAGAATTGCCAGGCTGTTTTCCATCCAAGTACTAACCAGGCCCGACCCTGCTTAGCTTCCGAGATCAGACGAGATCGGGCGCGTTCAGGGTGGTATGGCCGTAGACGCCAGGCTGTTTTCCAAAGCTGCCGCACCATTTTACAATCCCAGCAGCAGCAGCCAGTTTGAATTTCTCCACACCCATGCCAAAACTTATTTGTCTTTGCAAGTAGAGTCATCCTGCTAGGTCTGAAGTATATTTTTCTGATGCTGATTGATGTGGAGCATCTTTTCAGGTGTTTATTGGTCATTTTAATATAAATCTTCCTTGGAAATATGTCCATTAACATCCTTTGCCCACTTTTAAATTCGATTGTCTTTTTTGTTACTGAGTTGTAAGATTCAACGAAAGACTAGGGAGAAGAGGAATAAGACTATCAGCTAAACAAAAAGAGGGAAATAAATGTTACTTATCCCTATTTTACAGACCAGCAAAGGACCAATAATTACAGTGAGTGGCAGAGCAAAATTCAAGTCACCTAATTCCAGAGGTTTTGATCCTTAGTCTTTACTCTTCCAGTGTAGTCCCTTTGCTCCCAATTCTCATCCTCAATTACTGTAATTTCCTCAAATCTTCCACCTTCCCCAAGTCCGGCCCTCCTTGCCGAGCTTCCTCGGAGGCGCCGGCAGATGGCGATAGAGCGCCAGCGGGCCGCTCTGTCTGGCGCTCGCACGTTTGTGGTGCCTGGCGGCCGGCACAGCAGCTGCACTTCCGGGCGCTGTTCAAGGTGAGCCAGGGTCTCCCCAAACCCTTCTCCCAGAAGTAAGGGGTACCACCCCCTCTTTGGCTCGCATCCATCCTAGGGTGCCCAGTACCGGGGTCAGGGGGCGTATGTGGAGGCCGAGTTGCCAGTGGAGCAGGCAGAGCCGTCCGGACGCCTGGGTTCTGGGTGAGGCCCAACCGGCTCGAGACCCGGCGCTTCTGCCCCGCTGGGCGGGGAGGTCGCGCCTCTGGCCTCCAGGCAATCCCGGCCGGCCGGAAGCGGAGCGTGACTCCTCCCCTTCGTCCCTCGGTCCCCGCCAGGCGGCGTCCTCAGCCCGGCAGGTTCCCTGGAGACTGTGAACTTTGGCCACCGCAGGGGTGTTGAGATTGGCTAACAGAACAGTTAGCCACTTGGAATAAATATCCCCCGTGGACTGTTTTTCAGCATTAGGATCTCCCTGAATACATGTGCAAATTCCTGTGCTCCACCCCCAGAGATCCTGATTCTGTAGATCTGGGGCAGGGCCTGGAAGTCGACATTCTAAACCAGCGCTCCAAGTTCATGTCCATAGTCTGTGGACCTCATCTTCAGAAACACTGGTATAACTGGTGCAGAGGAATATTATATTGGTTTGGCTATGGGACTGTTTATCTTCAGGAAGACTTCCAAGAGGAAGTGATACTAGGCGGGCTTTGTATTGAGAGACCAAAATACCAACCGGTTCTTTGCCCTACAGAGATGAATTCCCGCCCCTGCCACCACCAGGATGCAGAAGATCTCAGTGCTACTGTTCCTGGCCTGGGTCAGTTTCCTCTTCTATGCTGGCATTGCCCTCTTCACCAGTGGCTTCCTGCTCACCCGTTTGGAGCTCACCAATCATAGCAGCTGCCAAGAACTCCCAGGCCCTGGGTCACTGCCTGGGGGCCACCGAGGGGAGCCAGGGGCCTGTTGGATGGCTTCCCGTTTCTCCAGGGTTGTGTTAGTGCTGATAGATGCTCTACGATTTGACTTTGCCCAACCCCAGCACTCAGAAGTTCCTGGGAAGCTTTCTGTTTCTCTGCCCTTCCTGGGCAAACTGGGCACCTTGCAGAAGATCTTGGAGGTTCAGCCCCATCATGCCAGGCTCTACCAGTCTAAAGCCGACCCTCCTACCACCACCATGCAGCGCCTTAAAGCTCTCACCACTGGCTCACTGCCTACCTTTGTCGATGCTGGCAGTAACTTTGCCAGTTACGCCATAGTAGAAGACAATCTCATCAAGCAGCTCACCCATGCAGGTTAGTCTGGACTTCCTTGGAGACCAGAGACCAGGATGATCTTAGCAGATTTCTTCTGTAGAAGATAGAACTTTGAGTACTCAGCTGCACAGTTGTGTTGTGGGGCATGGGGATAAGAAAAAGACCAGTACCTTTCATGCAGGGAGTGAAAGTCAGGGCCTTGTCCTTCTGGAGTTTCAGTCTGAGTCTGTATGTTGGTTTTATTTTTGAGGGAATGCCCCGTAAAGGGATAGGAGAACTGGAGAGACTAAGGTCTGATACTCTCCAGTGTGGAGGAAAGAGCAGAGAGGTCCAGACTATCCACTCACTGATTTGGAAAAAGCAAGATACACCCAGGAAAGCAGCAGTAGAGATAGTCAAGGACTGTGAGCTAGCAGAGCCTTTTGTAGGAGTAAGGAGTGAAAGGTCTGGGTGGAGTGTGATTATCAAAGAAAGCTTCCTGACACAGAAAATTTTAGACTTCAGAGGTTAAATAAAGAGTTGCTAGTGGGTATCGCTGTGCCTTAGAGGGTGTGGTAGGGATTTCTGACAGGTCTTTGAAATGCCTCTTCTTTCCCTGTGTCCCAACTTCTGCTCAAGCTGTAACCCACTGTCATGTCTCTTCAGGAAGGCGTGTGGTCTTCATGGGAGATGATACCTGGAAAGATCTTTTTCCTGGAGCTTTCTCCCAAGCTTACTTCTATCCATCCTTCAATGTCAGAGACCTCCACACAGTGGACAATGGCATCTTGGAACACCTCTACCCAACCAGTGAGCACAGGGTCAGAGGCAGGCCTATTGGGAGTGGGGAGGGCTGCCTCAGGTCACTTATCCTGAGCCTGCCTTGGGTGTAATAACCTTGACTTGTGTCTCTGGACCTAAGAACATCAGAACCTGGCTGGGATTGAGGAATGGGCCATTGTCTCCTGTGCTCAGTGTTCTCCCCTTCACAGTGGACAGTGGTGAATGGGACGTGTTGATCGCTCACTTCCTGGGTGTGGATCACTGTGGCCATAAACATGGCCCTCACCACCCTGAAATGGCCAAGAAACTTAATCAAATGGACCAGGTGATCCAGTGAGTGTGGGATATTGGCTGGGGGAGTGGGTTGTATGTGAAAATGTCAGGATGTAGAATCTCGAGGGATAAAGTGCTTATCTTTTTTTTTTTTTTTTTTCCCCTGGCTAATTGCTGTCTTCTGAAACAAGGGGTCTCATCCATCTTGAGTAACTGAGTTTGTGACTTCAGCCAGTTAGGTCCTGACCAAAGAGGTATTTAGGTTCTACTAATGGAATGAAGAGTAGGAACGAATGAGATGAGTCCCTGAGAAAATCTTTTTTTTCCATCCCTATGTCCTGACACATTTCCTGTCTCCCAGGGGACTTGTGGAGCGTCTGGAGAATGACACACTGCTGGTAGTGATTGGGGACCATGGGATGACCGTGAATGGGGATCATGGAGGGGACAGTGATTTGGAGACCTCAGCCGCACTTTTTCTATATAGTCCCACAGCCGTCTTTTCCAGCACCCCACCAGAGGTGAGATCCAAGGTGTGCTTTCTTCTGATTTCTTCAACCTGCAACAAGATCACAGCAGCATTCTGTGAAGTCCTTCTTATTAGACCTCTGAATTCATTATCCTGGGCCTCACCCACTCTCATTTCCTACTTAGGCCCTTATGTCTTCCCTCTCAAACACTGATCTCAGTTCTGTGGTGAATCTGCCAACTTTGTCCTTGTCCTCTAGGAGCCAGAAGTGATTCCTCAAATCAACCTTGTGCCCACACTGGCCCTGCTGCTGGGCCTGCCCATCCCTTTTGGGAATATCGGGGAGGTGATGACTGAGCTGTTCTCAAAAGTTGAAGATTCCTACCTTCACTCCTCTGCTCTTGCTCAAGCCTCTGCTCTTCATCTCAATGCCCAGCAGGTAGGTAAGGGGTGGGACTTCCAGGTGACAGAGCTAGGGTGGTCATGGGAGAACCTTGTGTCTTTTGTTCAGTCATAAGAAACTGTTCTTAGTATATCCTCCTGTTATCCCTCCTGTCTTCCCCAAGGCCTGGGCGGACTAGGTCCCTGATTTCCAGTTACCCCCTTTGGTAAAATCTGTCTTTGCATCTATCCTACTTTATATCTCTAACCTGCCCCTCTGACCTGTTCTGCTAGGTATCCAGATTTCTTCACACCTACTCGACTACAGCTCAGGACCTCCAAGTTCAGGAGCTTCATCGGCTGCAAAACCTCTTCTCCAAGGCCTCTGCTGACTACCAGAGGCTTCTGCAGAGCCCTGAGAAGGCTGAGGCAGCACTGCAGGCTGTGATTACTGAGCTGCAGCAGTTCCTGCGGGGAGTTCGGGCCATGTGCATTGAGTCTTGGGCTCGTTTCTCTCTGGTCCGCATGGCAGGGGGTGCTGCTCTCTTGGCTGCTGCCTGTGTTCTTTGTCTGTTGGTATCCCAGTGGGCAACATCCCAGACTTTCTGCTTCCAGCCTCTCCTAATCCCCGGGGCCTGGGGTCTGGCTGGGATTCTTGTGTGTACTGGACTACTGGCAACTACTGGACTGAAGCTGGATCCAGTCGTTCTAGGGGCCATGGCTGCAGTAGGCTCACTTCTGCCTGTTATGTGGAAAGCCTGGCCCGGCTGGAGATCCAGAAGGCCTCTAACTGCCCTGCTTCCCATCCCTGGGCCTGTCTTATTACTTCTGCTCATTCGCTTTGCTGCTTTCTTTTCTGACAGCTTTGTTTTAGCGGAGGCCAGGGCTACCCCCTTCCTTTTGGGCTCACTCATCTTGCTCTTGGTCGCTCAGCTTCACTGGGAGGGCAAATTGCTGCCAGCTAAGCTACTTGCAATACCCCGCCTTGGTTTTTCTACCCCCACAGGCCCCTCACGGCACAATGGTGCACACGCCCTGGGGCTTGGAGTTGGGTTGCTTATATGTATAAGGCTAGCTGGGCTATTTCATCGCTGCCCTGAAGAGACACCTGCCTGCCGCTCCTCTCCGTGGCTGAGTCCCCTGGCATCCATGGTGGGTGGTCGAGCCAAGAATTTGTGGTATGGAGCTTGCGTGGGGGCACTGGTGGCCCTATTAGCTGCTGTGCGCCTGTGGCTTCGCCGCTATGGTAACCTCAAGAGTCACGAGCCCTCTGTGCTCTTTGTGCGCTGGGGGATGCCCCTAATGGTACTGGGCACTGCTGCCTACTGGGCATTGGCATCAGGGGCAGATGAAGTGCCCCCACGTCTCCGGGCCCTGGTCGCTGGGGCATCAGTGGTGCTGCCTAGGGCTGTGGCAGGACTAGCCGCTTCAGGGCTCATGCTGCTACTCTGGAGGCCTGTGACGGTCCTGGTGAAGGCTGTGACTGGGACTCCAAGGACCAGGACTGTCCTCACTCCCTTCTTGGGCCCTCCTACTTCTCAGGCTGATCTGGATTATGTGGTTCCTCAAATATACCGACACATGCAGGAGGAGTTCCGGGGCCGGCTAGAAGGACTCAAATCCCAAGGCCCTCTGACTGTGGCTGCTTATCAATTGGGAAGCGTCTACTCAGCTGCTATGGTCACGGCCCTCACCCTTTTGGCCTTCCCACTTCTGCTATTGCATGCAGAGCGTGTTAGCCTTGTGTTCCTGCTTCTGTTTCTGCAGAGCTTCCTTCTCCTGCATCTGCTTGCCGCTGGGATACCCATCACCACCCCTGGTAAATACATAATCTCAGCCCTGATTGGTCCAAGGACAATAGTGATGTGAATCAGCCCTTCTTGTTTTCAGGGAGGTGTTCCTCCTCAGTCTCAGGCCCTGCACACTTGGGAAGGTTGTCCTCTCTTAACCTGCTATGCCCAAGCTAACCAGTCCCTTCCAGTGGCTCTCAGGGTCACCGGGGTTCATTTCTGGGAGACAAGGAGTTCTCTTAATACTCATTTCTTAAGGAAATGCTGCATCTTCATGAGTGTATTCACAGTTGAAATGATGAAAATGATAAAATATGTGTATATGACATTACAGCAAGCTCTGTCTGTGCGGGACAGAAAGAGATTGACCACAGTGAGGTTTTTTTGGCATAGTGGAGCCTTGTACCACAGGGAATTAGAGTAAAAGAGTATGGACTTTATAGTGGTTGGGAGGATCGGTGAATGGGTACGTATAAAAATCAACCAAGCAGTAGGTGTGGATGATCACAAGGCACTGGGCTTTGACTTGGGGAATTGAATGTGGCTGTAAGGAGGCATATCTCTTCCCTCAGGTCCTTTTACTGTGCCATGGCAGGCAGTCTCTGCTTGGGCCCTCATGGCCACACAGACCTTCTATTCGACGGGCCACCAGCCTGTTTTTCCAGCCATCCATTGGCATGCAGCCTTTGTGGGATTCCCAGAGGGTCATAACTCATCCACCTGGCTGCCTGCTTTGCTGGTGGGAGCCAACACCTTTGCCTCTCATCTCCTCTTTGCAGGTAGGTCCTCATTCCTCCCTTTCTTCCGTTAGATACTCTGGAAGGAAATGGAGCCCCTGAATTTGAGTGGACTGATAACGATTTTGTTGCATCTTTGGCACTCCTTGGTCTATGCTAATTGGATCCTGAGCCAACTAGGGTGGTGGGGTTCAGACAGGGGTGCCTGGTCTCTGGGTCCTACATTGATTTTAGTCCTGCTCTCCTCTGAGGCAGTAGGTTGCCCATTGCTCCTGCTCTGGCCCTTCCTGTGTGAGAGTCAAGGATCACGGAAGAGGCGGCAGCCCCCAGGGAATGAGGCTGAAACCAGAGTCAGACCTGAGGAGGAAGTGGAGGAGGAGGAGCCACTGATGGAGATGCGGCTCCGGGATGCACCTCACCACTTCAATGCAGCATTACTACAGCTGGGCCTTAAGTACCTCTTTGTCCTTGGTATTCAGGTGGGTGCATGGGAGAGAGCATGGGGAGTTGGTGACCTCTTTTCCTGTGTATACATCACTTTCTTTCATACTTGACCAAAACTCTGAGAGAAAGCTTGACTAAGATACGGTAAATGGTAAAGTTAAGACTACATTTTCTTGATCCTGGTTTTGAATTGTTTTCCCTCTATGAGCAAGCTATATCTGATTACACTGAGGGTTATCCTATTAGTGAACAGATTGGAAAAGCTAAAGTGATGGCCAGGATTCTTTCCCAGGCTGTGGTTGTGGATCCTCCATTTTTCCTTCAGAGGCAGAAGGTGTGATTCTGACATCTCCCTCTGGGAGGCCAGGGTCTGAATATTAACAGCACTGTATAGTGCTT
Organism: Uropsilus gracilis; assembly: GCA_004024945.1. NCBI lineage: Eukaryota > Metazoa > Chordata > Mammalia > Eulipotyphla > Talpidae > Uropsilus > Uropsilus gracilis. The sequence continues at coordinate 40,414 of PVHY01011225.1, read as the reverse complement.
ATCCCAGGTCACACAGTAAGTTGACACCAAAAATGTCTCCTAACTCCGAATACAGGGTTTATTCCACCAACACACAGTACTTTCCTACTTTTCCCATTCTTCACAGGGGCCTCTAGCAACTCTTTTTGACCCTGCCCTTCTCAAGTAATTCAAATCCCTTCTCCTCCCTTAGATTCTGGCCTGTGCCTTGGCAGCCTCCATTCTCCGCAGGCATCTCATGGTCTGGAAAGTGTTTGCCCCCAAGTGAGTGGATTTGCTTAAGAAATAGAGGTTGTGGGGGAGGCTGACACCTGGAGGAAAGACTGAACATCCAGGGTATACCCAGTTTTGCCTCTTCAGGGAAAAGGCTCTAGACTTGTTCTCAGTGTCCCTTAAGGCTCTCCACCTTTCTTTGCAGGTTCATTTTTGAGGCCGTGGGCTTCATTGTGAGCAGCGTGGGACTTTTCCTGGGCGTATCTTTGGTGATGCGAGTGGATGGTGCTGTGAGCTCTTGGTTCAGGCAGCTAGTTCTCTCACAGCAGAGGTAGCCAAGGCTGCAGGTGCTGGTTCCTGGCCATGGGGAGAACCAGAGAACAATCTAACCTGGCCAGTATGGGTGCTGGATCATCTGCAAGATAGCTCATCTATACCTCTTACTACCATGCAGCCAGAAGCTACTGGCATCCAAGACTTTATTATTTTATTATTCAAAATTTTGGTGATGTCTAACCCCTGAGTCCTACTTTGGATCCATCTGTGGGACTGGGGGATGGTCTCCAAAGTGGAATAAAATGATAATGTAAATATGTGTGTTTGAGGTGTGGGAATGCCCCCAATGTCCTTAAAAGGGGCCAGAGGGAGAGCCAGTCTCCCCTCCTACCAACCACACATGGAATTAACCATCTTATACAGATCAAACTGCACCTGGGAACCTTTTGAAAATGATTGGAGTTGTTTGAATTCACTTCCCCACATCTTCATTTTCACAAAATCATTTCTATTTCCCTCCTGTCATTTTCCTTTGCCATGAGACGTTTTCAGTTCTTATGTTTTGATGAATAACAGAGATGATTGAAAAGATACACCCAAGCATTGTGCAGCATACAGACTTAAAAGCCAGGTAGTACTGCATTTCCTCCTTTGCTGTGTCCTGTTGCTCCAGAACACCCTTTGCTCTTTGCTTTTTTGGAGCTCTCCTACATCCTCAACTATGTTGCATTTGATCAGGCTTGCTTGCCCATCTTATGTAGCATTTTGCTTTTTTGTGCTGACCTGACCTGAAACCAAAACTATGTTAATGTAATGCTCCTCATGCTGTGTACTTTGTCCTCCATCTACCTCACCATTCCCGTGTCATGATGTGCTGGCAAACCATCCTCATGGAATTGTCCATCAAAGAAGTAAACTCTTTAACCTCCATTAGTCTGGTGGATACAACTCCCAAGCATCACTTAGTAAGGAGTGACCTTGTAAGGATAGAAGCTTCCGTTGGAATGACTTCAGTTCCTGGTCCCTCACCTTGTTCGTCAATCAGGCCTCTTGCTCCCTTTACTGCAGCTCTTTCCTAAAGCCTAAGGATAATTTACTGAGATGATAGCCACGGTCTAGTTCCTATTTTTCCTATCTACAGAATTTTTTTCAAAGAAAGTTATTACATTGATTTACACTTAAATATTTTTATACATCCTTTTACTTGACATCAAAGAGCTCATTTTTTAAGAACTTTATTGAGGTACAACTTACCATAAGATTCACCCACTTTTCAGTGATTTTTAGTGTATTCACAGACAGCCTTTACCACCATCAATCTTGGAACATTTCCATTGATCCAAAATGAGACTAGATACTCTTAGCACCATCTAACTCTCCCAACTTCCACTCCTAACCTGAGGCAACTCTGTCTTCTTTTTGTCTTTGGTAGTTCCCATCTACCTCCACCTTCCCCTCCTCCACCTCATGTCTGTTCTTGCTCTCCATGATTTCTGTTATTCAAGGTCCAAAATATTAGGTACAATAAGATATTTTGAGAAAGCCACATCACTTTTTAAACACTATTGTTGTAATTCTACTTTATTACTGGTTATTGTTAAACTCTTTACTGTGCCTAGTTTATAAAGTAAACTTCATCATGAATGTATATAGGAAATACATTGAGGAAAAAACAAAGTATATGTGAAGTTTGGTTCTATCTGTGGTTTTGGGCACCCATTGGGGATCTTGGAACATGTCTCCCATGGATTATGAGGGACTAGTGTATATTTCCCTATTCTAGACATTTCATAGGGACATAACATTTTGTGACTAGCTTCTTTTAGTCAGCATAATGTTTTTGAGGTTCATTCTTATAGTAACATATTTGAATACCTCTTTTTTCCCCCATGGGGTAGAATTCATATAGCAAATTGTTTTAAAGTGTCCGCTGACTTTTATGACATTCACAAGGTTGTACAATTACCACTATTATCTAATTCTAGAACATTCCCATTGTCTTAGAAGCTCCTTACTCATTAATGGTTACACCCTGACCTCCTTTGTCACCCTACCTCTTACAACCACAATCAGTTTTCTCTCTCTTTGTATTTGTCTATTCTGGACATTTCGTATAAATGGGAACATACAATATGTGGCCTTTTCTGATTGACCTCTTTCATTCAGACTGTTTCAAGCTTCATGTTGCTGCATGTACTAGTAGTAATTTCATTTTTTTTTTTTTAGACTAGGTCTTGCTATTTTTGCCCTGGAACCGTAAGCTCACATTGCCCAGGGTACCACAGACTCAAGCACTCTCCAGCCTCAGCTTCCCAGGTAGCTGGGATTACAGGCGCGCACCACCATGCCCAGCTATATTTTTTTGGAACTGGGTCTCGCTACCTGTCCCTGGTGGGACTTGAACCACAATCCCTGGCCCCGGCCGTGGCTTTCTAGGGTGCCGCTTACAGGCATGTGCCACCGTGCCCGGCCCAGTAATTTCTTTTTTGTAGCTAAATAATTTTTCCATTGTGTGGATAGATGACGTTTTGTTTATTCATGGTTGATGGACATTTGGGTTATACATACATTTTGGTTATTACTGTGAATAATGTTTGCTTTGAAAATTAATGTATAAGTTTCTCTTTGGTCATAGTTTTCATTTCTCTTGATATACCTAATGATATATTGTAGAATTACTACATATATGGTAACTATATTTGACTTTTTGAGAAACTGCCAGTCTGTTTTCCAAAGGTGCTACACCATTTTACATTGCCACCAGCATTTTAAGAGAGTACCACTTTCTACACATCCATGCCAACATTATTTATCTTTGATTCTAACTCTCCCAGTGGGTATGAAGTGGTGTCTTGTTCTTTGGTTTTTGTGTCCTTGATGACTGATGATGTTGGACATCTTTTGTTTTTTGAATAACTGTCCATATTTTTTTGCATTAGCAGCATTGTTCATATATATATTGTCTGTATTTCTAGATAGCAAATTCCATGTTGGGTACATGATTTGCAAATATTTAATTCTAAACTATTTAAATATGTAATCACTTGGTGGGCTTTTTTCATTTTTGTCATAGTGTTCTTTAAAGTACAACATTTTTAAAAGTTTGAGAAAGTCTGATTCATCTTAATTCTTTCCTTTGTTGCATGTATTCTGTGGCATATGTAAGAAACCATTGTAAGTGCCAAAATTTTGTTTCAGAAAATTTTCATCATTCCCTCAAATTCTTGGTACTTTTTACAGATAACCCCAATCAATCCCCCCCCCCATGAGATTGATTTGTTTTCTATTTAAATTTGCCTTCTGAAATTTCATAACTGGAATCATGCCATCATGCAATATGTCATCTTTTGGTCTGACTTCTTGGACTTAGAATAGAAATGCGAAGTTCTTTCTTCGTGCATGTATCACTTTTTGCCTTTTTTATTGCTGATCATCTTCCTTTATGCTTATGATCATTTGATGGATATTTGTATTTTCCATTTTTAGCCACTGCATATTTTTAAGCTATAATAAACATTTGCATACAAGTCTTTGTATAGAAATATTTTTCTTGGGAAGTTTTTTTGGGAGTAGAATTATTGAATCTTACGTTAAACTTATGAGTAACTTTCAAAGAAACTGACACACTATATTCCAAATTAACTGTACCTTTTATACTGGGACTACCAAAGTATAAGGGTTCCATTTTCTACACAGCCTCACTAATGTTTGGTAATATCTGTGTTTTTTATTGTAATAATTCTATGTGTATGTGCTTAATGGTATCTCATAGTTTGAATTTGTATTACCCTAATGGCTAATGGTGTTGAACCTCTTTTTGTGCACTTAGCCATTCATGTATCTTTTTTTCTTTTTTATAATTTATTGATATATATTTCACATCATTTCAGTCCCTGGGGGTCACCCACCACCTCCCCTCCCTGCCCGCTCCAGCTGGTCCCCACTCTCCTCTTGTGTAGTTTCATTTGGTTGACCATATAGTAGTGAAACCATTTGGTTTCTGTCCCTTTCTATCTGGCTCGTTTCTGCTAGAATGATTTCTTCTAGGTACATCCAGGTGTCCATAAATTCATCAAATTTGTCATTTTTAATTGATGAGTAATACTCCATTGTGTATATATACCACATCTTTTTTATCCACTCATCTGTTCTGGGGCATTTGGGTTGTTTCCATGTTCTTGCAATTATAAACAGTGCTGCAATAAACATCCGAGCACAGGTGTCCTTTTGTACCCACAATGAGGTCTCCTTTGGGTAGATTTCCCAGAAGTGCGACTGCTGGGTCAAATGGTAATTCCATTTTCATTATTTTGAGGGTCCTCCATATTGCCTTCCATAGTGGCTGGACGAGTTTACATTCCCACCAGCAGTGTAAGAGTGTTCCTTTCTCTCCACATCCACACCAGCACTTGTTGTTGCCTGTTTTTTTGATGTGGGCCTCGTATCTTTTTTGTAAAATGGCTATTCATTAATTTTTTTCTTGCCCATCTAAGGTTTTTTTTTTTTTGAGACTAGGTTTCACTATTTAGGCCCGTGGAACCACAGGTTTATGTTGCCCGGGGTACCCAGGACTCAAGCGATCCCCAGCTCCAGCCTCCCAGGTAGCTGGGATTACAAGCATGCACCACCAAGCCCAGCTATTTATTGAGACTAGGTCTTGCTATGTTGCCCCGGGCGGGTCTCAAACCACAATCCCCAGTCCCTGCCACGACTTCATAGGCTGTTGTTTACAGGCACGCGCCACCATGCCTGGCATCATCTAAAAGTGTCTTTAAAAAATCTTTTTAGAAGCCAGCAACTAGAAGACACCGATAGACCCCTAGAGGAACATGGACTGGCTGCCTAATACAAAGCTTAAGACTACAAACCATCAAGCACAATGTGCCATGGAACACAGTCCCTCACCCAACAAATGGACACAGCCACAGAAAAAGAGACCAAAGGACCAATGAACCCAACATAAACCAAAAAGAACAATGAGAATGGAGACTGAGTGAACACAAGGGGGTGGGGTGTGGAGGAGGGAAGGCATGCTAGTTACCATTTACCCTATATTTACTTATGAAAGAATGTATATGAATTTAGAAATAAAATTAAATAAATAAAAAATAAAAAGGAAAAAAAAATCTTTTTAGAGCCTGATGTGGTGGCATGCACCTGTAACCCAAGCGCTGGGAGTCAAGAGGCCAGGAATCGCTTGAGTCACGGCTTCAAGACTACCCAGAGCTGCATAGCAAGACCTGGTCTTGAAAAAGCAGCAGGGCGCAGTGGCGGGTGCTGTAATCCCAGCTACCTGGGAGACTGGGGATTGCTTGAGTTCACGGGATCGGGGCTACCCTGGGCAACAATAGCAAGACCTAGTCTCAAAAAATAAATAAAAATCTTTTTATTATTGAGTATTGAGAACTACATATTGTGGATACAGTCCATGTTGAGGCATATGATGTACAAATAATTTCCACTTTAACTTCCTTGAATTTTGATATTTACAAATATATTTTTTTATTTTCATAAATCCCAACTTAATCTTTTTTTATTTTTTGAGACTAGGTCTTGCTATTTTTGCCCGTGGAACCGCAGGCTCTCGTTGCCCAGGGTACCACGGACTCAAGCAATCCCCAGCCTCAACTTCCCAGGTAGCTGGGATGACAGGCGCGCGCCACCACGCCCAGCTATTTTTTTGGAACTAGGTCTCGCTAAGGGCCCCAGGCGGGACTCGAACCACGATCCCTAGCCCCGGCCGCTTCATAGGCTGAAGCTTACAAGCACGAGCCACCGTGCCCAGCCTAGGTCTCGCTATTTTTGCCCGGAACTGCAGCCTCTCGTTGCCCGGGGTACCACGGACTCAAGCAATCCCCAGCCTCAGCTTCCCAGGTAGCTGGGATTACAGGCGTGCGCCACCACGCCCAGCTATTTTTTGGAACTAGGTCTCGCTAAGTGCCCCAGGCGGGACTCGAACCGCGATCCCTAGCCCCGGCCGCTTCATAGGCTGAAGCTTACAGGCACGAGCCACTGTGCCCGGCCTCCAACTTAATCATTTTGAATTGATTTTACGTATTGCAAGGGTCGCCGTTTTGTTTTCATTCTGTTACTTGACATGCGAACATCCAAGCCTAGCCCCACTCCTTCAAGGGATTGGCCTGTCATTGCATGCCTGAGCAGTGAAGATTGCCCAAACACGGAACTGCACTACCAGCAGTCAGACGACACGCGGTTGAGCAGACTGGTGAGCATGTCGGTGCTAGATGGAGAGCAACGGCTGGACCACCGGGGGATTGGTCTACTGTCCATTCCGTTGGGACACAATTTCCCCTGGGCTGGGCTTTTTCCGATTTCTCTTTCTGCCGGACTACAACTCCCAGAATGCACCGCGCGGCGCAGCTTCCCGTGGGTGGTGAAAGAACTGGAGTTTGGCTCAGACCAGCGGGTCGAGGCGCGGGCTCCCGCACGGTGGTCCGATTGCTCAAGACTTCCCGCCGTGAGAGTCCAGCAGGCTCGACTGCAAGGGCTTAGGCAGGCACACCCCTTTCCGCAGGACTCCTTTCAGCTCCTGGTAGTCTTCGACCGACCTCGTTTCTCACTGGTCAGTTCTGGACCCGTTTTCTTTGAGTTTCCCGCGGAGACAAACCCTTGAAGACAACCAACCGCAGCAGAGTTTTTGCGGGCCTGGCCAACGGAGGCGAAGGTGACAGGCGCGAGCTTGGCGAGGCACTGGTGAGCTGGCAGAGTTCGGTTCTCCGGGATAGAGCGGGCTGGCCTTCCCGACTGCGACCCCCGGCGCGTGCAAAGGCACCCCCGCCGAGGGCAGCGGGTTCGGGGACTCGTCCCCGCCCTGGCGAGGGCTTCGGCGGAGCCAGACTAAGCATCCTTCAGAAACCCCATCTAGGTTTCCGGGCTCACCATGTTCCACCAGACCCCTCCGGGCTCCTCTCCAGCACACTTAAACTGCCTGGATCTGTGGAAGGAAAAGAACGACCAGCTAGTTAGACAGATCAAGGTAACTAGTTGCTGGAACCCTCGCTTTGCAGTCCCAGTATTTTTTTTCTTTCTTAAAAAATTTTATTTTGTTTACGTATATATAATATCATTGCATTCCCCGGAATTCTCCCTCCACTCTATACCCGTGAACCTTCATCTCCATCATCTTGTGCGCCTCCCTCATTTTCTCCCGACCTATTCCCCCTTCCCCACTGCCTGCCCCAGCTCCTCTGTCAGCTTATTTTGACCTTTTTCTGACCTTTTGTTTGCTATTTTTCTATCCCATCTATAGGTAATATATGGTTTCTTTTTCTTTTTGACTTATTTCTGCCGTATGATTCCCTCTAGGTTCATCTGTGTAATCACAAATGCCTCATATTTGTCGGTTTTGATTGCAGAATAATATTCCATTGTGTAAATTCAACCAATCATCAGTTTGGGGCCATTTGGGTTGTTTCCATATCCTGGCTATTGTAAATAGTGCCGCAATAAACACGCGAGTACAGTTTTCTTTTTAATTAGTGTTTTTGTATCCTTTGGGTAGATTCCTAGTAGTGGGATTGCTGCATCGAATGATAGTTCCGTTTTCAGTAGTTTGAGGATCCTCCACATAACCTTCCATAGTGGCTGGACCAGTTTGCAATCCCACCAGCAATGTAAAAGTGTTCTTTTCTCTTCACATCCACACTAGCACTTGTTGCCCGTTTTTGTTTGTTTGTTTGTTTTAATAAGCTAATCTTACTGGTGTAAGATGGTATCTCAGTGTGGTTTTGATTTGCATTTCTCTGATTATTAGTGATGTTGAGCATTTTTTCATATGCTACATGCCATTTGTATTTCCTCTTTAGAAAAGTGGCTTTTTAGTTCTCCCCATTTTTTGAGTGGGCTTTTTCTTTGCTTTTGCTAAGTTGTGTGAATTCTTGTGGATCTTTGTTATCAGACCCTTATCACTTGTATGGAGGGCAAAAATTTTCTCCCAACCCGTTGGGTTTTCTTTTGTTTTGGTTATTGTCTCTTTTGTTCTACAGAAGCTTTTTAATTTGATGAATTTCCAGCCATTTATGTTTTCCTTCATTTTTTAAGCATCTGTAGATGTGTTGTGGAAGGGGTTTCTGAAGTGTAAGTCATGGAATGTTTTGCCCAAATTTTCCTCTATGTATTTTATGGTTTCAGGTCTTACATCCAAGTCTTTTATTCATTTATTGAAGAGGTTATCCTGTTCCAGTGTGTGTTTTTTGCCCCTTTGTCAAAAATTAGTTGACCATACATGTGTGGTTTTATTTCTGAGTACTCAATTCTGTTCCATTGGTCTGTCTATATATTTTTTTAATTGTCTGTATTTGTTCCAGTACCATGCTGTTTTAATTATTATGGCTTTGTAGTATAATTTGAAGTCTGGAACAGTAATACCGTCATTCTCTCTTCTTTTGGTCAGGAGAGTTTTGTATATTCAAGGCCTTTTGTTATTCCATATGAATTTCATTAATTTTTGTTCTATCGCTAAAGAATGTCACTGGAGGCGGGGCATGGTGATGCATGCCTGTAATTGGCAGCCTAGGAAACTGCAGCTTGGGCCAGGGATCGTGGTTTGAGTCCCACCGGGGGCACATAGCGAGACCTAGTCCCCCCCAAAAATAGCTGGGCCTGGTGGTGCATGCCTGTAATTCCAGCTACCCAGGTAGGCTATCCCAGCTGAGGCTGAGGATTGCTTGAGTCTATGGTACCCTGGAATGTGAGCCTGTGGTTCCATAGGCAAAAATAGTGAGACACAGTCTCAAAAAAAAAAAAAAAACAAAACCCAAATGTTTTGTAGTTTTCTTTGTCTAGATCTTTCATATCTTTAATTAAGTTTATTCGTAGATATTTAATTTTCTTTGGTGCAATGGTAAATGGGTTTTTTATTTCTTCTTCTGACTTTTGTGTGTGTATGTATAGGAAGGTCACTGATTTTTGTGTGTTGATTTTGTATCTGGTTACCTTACTGAACTGTTTTATTATTTCAATTAGTTTTTCTGTGTATTTTTTTGAGTTCTCTACATAAAGTGTCATCTGCATATAATGATAGCTTTATTTCTTCCTTCCCTATTTTTATTTCTTTTATGTCTTTCTGTTACCTTATTGCCCCAGCTAGAACTTTCAGTACTATGTTGGAAAGTAGTGGGGAGAGTGGGTATTCTTTCCTGGTTCCAGAACTTAGTTGAAATGATCTCAGTTTTCCTCCATTAAGGATGATGTTTGCTATAGGTTTGTTATAAATGGCTTTTATTATGTTGAGGTATGATCCTTTTAGTCCTATTTTTTCAAGGATTTTTATTGTGAATGGATACTGAATTTTTTTGAATGCTTTTTCTTCATCTGTTGATATGATCATATGGTTTTTGGTTTTCTTTTTTCTTTTTTCTTTTTTTTTGAGACTAGGTCTCGCTATTTTTCTTGTGGAGCTGCAGACTCACTCACGTTGCACATGGTACCATGGACTCAAGCAATCCCCAGCCTCAGCTTCCCAGGTAGCTGGGATTACAGGCGTGCGCTACCACGCCCAGCTATTTTTTGGAACTAGGTCTCGCTAAGGGCCCCAGGCGGGACTCGAACCACGATCCCTAGCCCCGGCCGCTTCATAGGCTGAAGCTTACAGGCATGAGCCACCGTGCCCGGCCTGTTTAGAATTTTTGTCTGTGTTCATTAGGGAGATTGGCCTGTAGTTTACTTTCTTTGTACTGTCTCAACTTGGTTTTGATATTAGTGTAATGTTTGCTTCATAGAATGTATTTCGTAATTTTCCTTCTTAATTTTTTGTAAGAGTTTGAGTAATACTGGTGTTATTTCATCTTTGAATGTTTGGTAGAATTCATTCATGAACCTGTCTTGTCCTGGCTCTTGTTTTTTAGGGAGCGTTCTGATGACTGCTTCAGTTTAACTGCTTGTGATAAGCCTGTTTAGGTCCTCTATTTCTTCTTTGCTCGGTTTTGGGTGGCTGTATTGTTCTAAGAATTTGTCTATCTCATCCAGATTGTTGTATTTGTTTGCATATAGATGTTCATAGTAGTCTCTAATTTTTTTTTTGGATTTCTGCTCTATCAGTTGTAATTTCTCCTTTTTTGTTCATGATTCTGTTTGAGTTTTCTCTCTTTGTGAGCCTTGTTAGCTAGGGATTTATCAATTTCATTTATTTTTTTGAAGAGCCAGCTTTTGGTTTTGTTTATCTTCTGGATTGTCTTTTTGGTTTCTATTTTATTTATTTCTACTTTGATTTTTATTGTTTCCTGTTTTCTCCTGGGCTTTAGATTTTTTTTCCTTTCTGCTGTTGTTGTTTTTCTAGTTCCCCAAATTGGGAGATTAGATTATTCTGTTGGATTGTTTCTCACTTTTTGAATTGAGCCTGTATGGCTATGAACTTTCCTCCTAATACTGCTTTTGCTGAGCCCCATATGATTTGGAATGTTACCATTTGTTTCATTGAAAGTTGTAATTTCTTCTTTGGTTTCCTCATTTATCCAGTAGTCTTCTAGTTGCCTGTTGTTCAATCTCCATATAGTATACACTCATCTTATTTTCTTTTTATTGTTGATTTCTAGTTTGATACCTTTATGATCAGAGAAAAAAGTTGGTATTATTTTAATCTTTGTGTATTTATTCATGTTTGCCTTATGGCCTAATATATTGTCGATTTTGGAGAATGATCCATCTACATTTGAAAAAAAGTATATTCTTCTCCTTTGGGATGCAGTGCCCTATGGATATCTGTTAGGTCCATTTGGTCTAGATCTTCCTTTAAAGCTTTTTTGTCCTTGTGTAGTTTCTGTTTTGTTGATCTGTCCTTTGGTTGGAGTGTTAAAGTGTCCTATTATATATGTATTTTCACCAATATCTGCTTTCAGTTCTGTTAGTCGTTCTCTTCTGAATTTTGGTGCTCCTTCATTTGGTGACTATATATTTGTAATTGTAATGTCTTTCTGGTGAATTGACCCCTTTATCATTAGTTAGTGACCTTACTTGTCCTTTGTCACTTTTCTGAATTTGAAATCTCCTTAGTCTCTTATAAGAATGGCTACCCCTGCCTTCTTTTTGCAGTCCCAGTATATTTTTAAAAAGAGAATTCTCAGTAGATTTACTCCCAGTGGATGTGGAAAAGCTGAGCTTAACCCTCCTCCTTTCCCAAGAACAAAAATGACCAGACAATGACGTCTCTTGGCACTATTTCAGGGAGGAGGTAAATGGCACCCCATCCCACATTTGACAGGTGGCTCAGACCTCCGATCTGCCTGTGAGGCGACAGCGTTTGGCTCAAGATGCACTAGAAGGATTCAGGAGACTCCTCAATAATATACAGGGTAAGTAGGAACTTCCCAATGAAGGTCAGTACCCCTCCTTCATAGAGAAACTAGAAGCCAGTTTCCCTTTTTCACCTTTGATTGTGGTGTTTACTCAAGGGGCAGAGGGTTGTTGTTGTTTTTTTTTTAACAATCAGGAGAGACTACTCACAGGCAGTGTTTGAAGAAATAGTTTAAGGATAGTGAATTTACAAAGTCTCTCCAAGGTTGGGCTTTTTATTAACACTGTTTTGGTTGTGGTGGAATGATCATTAATTAACATATTATTTAAGGAATCTTTTACCTGGAGAGTGGTTTGTGAGGCCTGCATTTATTGCTCCAGGGCTCCCTGTGACTGTTCCTGTTCTTCCCTTGGAATTGGCTGTCATCTGCAACTTCATTACCCTGAGAGCAAGCCTGGCCCAGGGATTCACTGAGGATCAGGCACAGGATATACAACAGGGCCTAGAGAGGGGTGAGAACCTGGGATTTCCTTCCTTTTCCCTGCCAAAATCAGTGTAGGTTTAAGTTTTTGCAAGGGAAATGGGAGGAGCAGTATAACCCATCACCTCTATGGAGAGATCTTCCATGTGTTCCTCAGATGAGGGGTGCCTTTGTGACCTTTGATACCCTAAAGAAAAGGACCAGAAATGAGTTGTCACCTCAGCTGAATATGCATGTTTCTTCTACAGTGCTGGAGACCCAGGAGCAGCCTGGACTCAGGCTGGAACATGGGCTCAAGGGCCTATGGGACTTTGTGCTCCATACTTCTTCCCTTCTGCCTGAACTGCACCCTGTCCTGCACCACCTGGCTATCCTGCAGGCGGCCCTCTGGCTGAGCACTGACCATCTTAGCGACCTGACCTCGTTGCTGCAGACCCTGAATGGTAGTCAGGTAATATGGAATGTGACATGGATCTAATGATCACTTCCCATCTCCTACCCTTCCCTGCTGCAATTATATCATCATGTGCTAGAAAGGCTGCTGGGTTGGTGGTCAGAAGACTCAGGAACTCTTCAGTGGCCTTGCTGTGGATTGGCCTTCATTGAGGGGGTTCTTTTGGAAGTGATTTTTGAAACAGCTTTGTGATCCTGGGTAGGGTTGGAGCTCTCATGACCTTGCTGAAGTCACCTACCTGACCCATCTTCTCATCAGTAACTCATACATGGTTTTTGCCCTGTGTCATTGTGACTTTATCCCAAGTTAAGGGCCACACTCAAACATCACTGCCTCCTTCCTCCCTTTCTTCTTGCCCTATAGCCATCTGCTAGGATGAGTTATCAGGAGGACCCTTGAGCTTAAGGTCCAAGAAGGATAGATTGAGACAAGAAAAGAAAGGATGATTTCAGTCTCTGATTGTCCTTCTCTTCCCAGAGTGGGGGCTCAGAGGATCTGCTCTTGCTTTTAAAAATGTGGAGTCCCCCAGATGTTGAGTCAGATGGTCCACTGACCCTGCAGGATGCCCAGGGCTTACGGGATGTCCTTCTAACAGCATTTGCCTTCCGCCAAGGTTAGCAAACAATCTAACTCATCACTGCTCCTTGTCTTAAAGAGTCCTGTGAGCTCATACTTTCCCTGTTATTTCCCATTCCACTCAAAGCAACTTCTCTCTACTCTTGTTCCTCATCATGTCTCTTGCCCAATGGTCTTCTCTAAACTCACAATTTGATTACCCCTCAGGCCTTCAGGAGCTGATCAGTGGAAACCTGCCCAAGGCACTAAGCAGCCTGCATGAAGCAGCTTCAGGTCTGTGCCCACGGCCTGTGTTAGTCCAGGTTTACACAGCCCTGGGTACCTGTCTCCGAAAGATGGTAAAGACACCCTAGGATGAATTGGGAGAACCATGGGTGCTATGAGTAGCTTTCTGCTTTGTGAGAATATCTGAGACTTGCATACTTTCATCCCTCTAGGGAAATCTACAGAGAGCTCAGCTATACTTGTTTGCAGCTCTGAAAGGGGACTCAAACTGGGGTCCTCCACTTCTGGAGGCCTCCAGGCTGTATCGGCAACTAGAGAACATACCAGCAGAGCTAGAGAGTCTGGAGCTATTAGTTGAGGTAAGGGGCTTTGTCAGGTGAAGACAGAGGGTGGAAGATTATTGAGATGCTTGTGTTGGAATGACTTATTTTTATTAACCATTTTGTTTACATATTTATGTATATATGGGTGTGTGTGTATATATATATAAACATAATACTCTGGTTTCTCTTCATTTATGTGTGTATATGTGTGTGTGTGTGTGTGTGTATAAATATAGTACATCATTGCATTCCCTGGAGTTCTCCCTCTACCCTATCACCTGTGAACCTTCATCTCAATCAATCATCTTGTGCTCCTCCCTCCCCCAATTTCTCCCTTCCTTCATACCTTCCCTAGCTGCCTGCCCCAGCTCCACTGTCAGCTTATTTTGACTTTTTCTTGGCCTTTTGTTTGTTATTCATATAGGTGAGACCATATGGTTTCTGTCTTTTTCTTTCTGACTTATTTCTGCCAATATGATTCCCTTTAGGTCCATCTATGTTAGCACAAATGCCTCATATTTGTCAATTTTGATTGCAGAATAATATTCCGTTGTGTAAATATAGCACATCTTTTTCAACTATTCATCAGTTTGGGGGCATTTGGATTGTTTCCATATCCTGGCAATTGCAAATAGTGCTGTGATAAAAATGGAAGAACAGGTGTCTTTTTGAATTAGTGTTTTGGTCTCCTTTGGGTAGATTCCCAGAAGTGCTAGATCGATTGGATTTTTCCAATCGATCAGTAGTTTGAGGATCCTCCACACAGCCTTTCTTAGTGGCTGAACCAGTTTGCATTTCTGCCAGCAGTGTAAGAGTGTGCTTTTCTTTTCACATCCACACCAGCACTTGTTGCCCTTTTTTGATGTGGGCCATTCTTACTGATGTAAGATGGTATCTCAGTGTGGTTTTGATTTTCATTTTCCTCATTATTAGTGATGTTGAGCATTTTTTCACATGCTTTTGGCCTGTGTTGGAATGACTTAATCAAGGTATAAGTAGAAGGAAGAATGGCTTCCAAAGATTAAAAATATGCTTATATGCTTTTTTCCCCTCTTTTGGTCCTTTTTAGGCATTGAGTCTTAATCACAGCTCTGAAGGCCCTCAGTTTCTCATTGAGGTAGAGATGCTACTCCCCCAACCTGACCCAATCTCACCCCTTCACTGTGGTACACAGAGCCAAGCCAAATACCTACTGGCAAGCCGATGCCTACAAACAGGAAGGTAAAGTTCCACCTTCCTCATTTGAGCTATTCTTCCCATTTCTGATGTTTCCTCTGGGCTTTGCCTCTGCTTCTCTTCTGCAAGTTTTTTTTTGAGACTAGGTCTCGCTATTTTTGTCTGTGGAATCTCAGGCTCACGTTGCCCACAGTACCACACTCAAGCTATCCCCAGCCTCAGCTTCCTAGGTAGCTGGGATTATAGGCATGTGCCACCATGCCCGCTATTTTTTGACAACTAGGTCTCGCTATGTTGCCCTGGGCGGGACTTGAACCGTGATCCCCGATCCCCACCACAGCTTCCTAGGCTGCTGCTTACAGGCATACGCCACCTTGCCCGGCTCTTCTGGCAAGTTTTGGGGGTAGGTGAGTCATCGAGACAGACTCCTACTCCTTAGCCACTCCCTTGCTCCTTAACCTGAACTGAGGATTCTTCACCAAGACTAACCTTGTATAACTCTGAAGTTTCCTTTCTAATTCTTTCTGTAAGTAGGGTAGATCCATACTGAGCCAGGATTGGAGCCCTTAGACCCCCTCCTGCCCTCTGTAGGGTCTTGAGCGTCTCTGTTAGGTAGGAGCCCTTGGTGGACCCTGTGAGGGGCTAAGGTGCAGCTCATGGGTTGTGATTCCTCAGGGCAGAGGATGCTGCAGAGCATTACTTGGACCTGTTGGCCCTGTTGCTGGATGACTCAGAGCCAAAGGTGGGTATGTCTTCAAGGTCTCTGCGATGGGGTGGGAAGGTTGGACTGCTGTTTTCTGTTTTTTGTTTTTTGTTTCTTCTCTGCTACTGCTATTCAGTCTGTCTGACATGGGAGGCCAGACAAGGAAGCTTCCCAGAGCAAGGGTTGAGGGCAACAAGAAGTGGGCAGTCTCTGTGTGGGATCAGAGCCGTGAAGAGATTGGGGATGGTGGTTCATGCCTTTTCAAAATATTGTATCCTCTTTCCACCCCAGTTCTTCCCACTCTCTGGCCCCCCAGAGCTTTGTATGCCTGAGGTATTCTTGGAAGCAGCTGCAGCACTGATCCAAGCAACCCGAGCCCATGATGCTTTGACTGTATGTGAGGAGCTATTCCGTCGCACATCATCTCTATTACCCAAGACACTCTGGTTATGGGAGGATGCCAAAAAAGGAACCAAAGAGTCATCACACTGCCCACTCTGGGTCTCTGCCACCTACCTGCTTCAGGGTCAAGCTTGGGTGCAACTGGGGGCCAAAAAAGAAGCAGTTAGTGAATTTAGCAGGTGAGTAAGTGATTTTATCAGGAAGCCATTGGAGTGGGGGAGGGATGGAGGGAATGTGGAGGGATAATTTTCTGGTTGATACTTGAGTTGGTAAGCTTCATTCTACCTGGTTACCCCGGAGTTTCTGAGTTTGATTCCTATCTTTATCCCTATTCCATATCATACTTCAGATGCCTTGAGCTGCTCTTCCAGGCCACACCCAAGGACAAAGAACAAGGTGATCTATGCTTCAATTTTTCTCTTCCCTCCTAGAAATGATGGTCTCACTATTTTTGCCTGTGGAACCGCAGGCTCCCGTTGCCCGGGGTACCACAGCCTCAAGCAATCCCCAGCCTCAGCTTCCCAGGTAGCTGGGATTACAGGCGTGCGCCACCACACCCAGCTATTTTGGGACTAGGTCTCGCTACATTGTCCCAAGTGGGACTCGAACCGCCATCCCTGGCCCCAGCCGCTTTATAGACTGAAGCTTACAGGCATGAGCCACTGTGCCCGACTCCAGTTTTGATTTCAGAACAAAACAAAACAAAACTCTGGCTTTAAGAAGAACCAGAGGGATGCTTGGGGTTTGGGGCACTATGGCTGGAACATGCTTCTTAACTTAGGGCTGGTCTCCAGGGTCCGTTTCCAACTGTGAGCAGGAATGTCCTTCTGATGTGACACTACAACACCTTCGTGTAGCTGCTCTAATCAGTCGTGGACTGGAATGGGTGGCCAGTGGCCAGGATGCCAAAGCCCTACAGGACTTCCTCCTCAGTGTGCAGATATGTCCAGGTATGTATACTCCATGTGACATCAGCTATGCACTGAAGCCCAAGGACAGAGAAGCCATGGGGAAAGTGCTTGGGGATAAATGAGAATGATGTTTCTAGTTAGGAGTGATTGCAATATTATATATACCTAGGGATATAACCAGGTGTACAGATATATGCAAGACATATATAAGTGTACGAAGGTCTCTCAGGAGTTCCTTAGACTACCCAATGTTATCATACACAAAGATCATGTATACACTGGGAATGTGTTGCTTAGGAACGGAGCCAGCTGTGTCTTTTGCCCTGGGCAGACTAGTGGGATACTGGGGTAGCAGTGGTTGGGAATGATCTCTTGGTTCCATGTGTGAAATACTTTTCCAGACTAGGCCTGCCTCATTTTCCCTATTTTATAAAATGGTGCTTAAAGCTGTGTCAAGTTCTAAGGCTCTGTTCTCTGGTGTTGGACTACAGGTAATCAGGATGCTTCCCTCCATCTGCTTCAGACTCTGAGAAGGCTGAATCGGAAGAATGAGGCCACTGCTCTGTGGGGGAGGCTGGAGGCCCAAACTAAATTGCCACAGGAGAATGCTGCATGGTAAGACTGAGATCAGCAGGCTTAGGGCTGAGGGGCAGATGCCATTCTGGAGTTCTTGAACTGTAGGGGGTGGTAGTGAGTGGAAAGGAGGAGATGGCTGCCTACCCTTCTTCCTATTAACTCAGATAGGCCGGGCACGGTGGCTTGTGCCTGTAAGCTTCAGCCTATGAAGCGGCTGAGGCTAGGGATTGCGGTTCCAGTCCCGCCTGGGGCCAGCAGCGAGACCTAATTCCAAAAAAATAGCTGGGCGTGGTGGCGCGTGCCTGTAATCCCAGCTACCTGGATTGCTTGAGTCTCTGGTACCCCGGGCAATGAGAGCCTGTGGTTCCATGGGCAAAAATAGCAAGACCTAGTCTCAAAAAAAAAAAAAAAAAAAAAAAAAAGCCTATTAACTCAGATAATACCCTTGTTGCTCTCCAGGTCTCTCCCTCTGTACTTAGAAATCTGTTTGAGCTGGATCCATCCCCCTAACCGTGAAACCCTTCTTGAAGAGCTTCGGACAGCTGTGCTGGAGCCTTGTGACCTGTAGCTGCCATGTTTCAAAGATGAGTCTGAGGCCCCAGTGGCTCATCTCTCTATGGGCTTTCTTCTATACCATCCTTTTGGATGTGACTGGAGAAGACTATTCCTTTGGTGATATGCCTATGAAATTTGACCAAGTTACTGCCATTCTGGTTTCAGTAGAAGCCCTTAACAATAACAAGGCATTTATTTTTTAATGGCACCTTTTTTCTTTTTCTCATTTTATTGTATTGAGTAAAGTTTCATATTTATCTCATTTGCCTACTACATTTACTTGAGTGGGAAAAATTTCCCAGCTTCCTGATTCAGGGATTGCATGCTGGTTGTCTCAGATGCCATTTCCCAAAATCATTGACCTTATGAGCATGAGATCTGGGTAGAGGAAAGGGCTGTGGGAATTCTTCTCCAGGAAGCAGAGATTTTAGTCCTTTTTAATGTCTAAAAGCATGACCCCAGAGGTTGGACTTTTGGCAAGAATGAATGGAATTGGGTCTGGAAGATGTTTTGGGCAGGTCTGTCAGCACAAGGCAGGTATTTGATGCTGAATGGGGATGGACAAGAAGTCTCAAGAATGACTGAGACCCTGAGATCCCTAGCCTGATCTCAAATTCTAGATATTTGGGGGTTTTTGGTCTCCTGTGTGTCTGTGTGGGTAGTGGGTGAAGGATAAATTGAATCAGCATGCCACCAAGAGCTATTAAAAATGGGTTAGCTGTTGCTTTACACCTGAGCACTTCAAGTCAGTATGCTGACTTACTCTTTGGGCTATAGTAAAGGTGCTGTGTGTTCTATGGTTGCCTTTGACCCCTCCATAGACTGTGTGCTCTGCCTCCTTCAGCCATGAATACTACGATAGCTGGGGAAGTAAGTAAGAGGAGGTATGTACCCTCTCAGGAACTAAAGCCTGTGGGGTTAGGATTACCAGAGGGTGCATGGTAAATTGGGTAGGGGTGGATTAAGAGCTGGAGTGCTAGTTAAGGAGTCCAGAATATAGCTAGTATTTCGAAGGAGGAAGGAGAGGGGTTAGGGTGGATCTTCAGATTTTTTTTTTTTTTTAATGAGTGTAAATTATTATAACAGCACTAGACCAACACAAGAGTTCAATCCATTGTGCCAGGCCCTTACAACAGGATAAGATTAGGAGCCAATGAACTGGAGCCAAGTAGGAGAGTCCGCCTCCAAAGGATTAAAGGCTCTTCTTTCGCCAGTCGCTCTGGCCCCAGTCGTTCCCTTGATTGGTCGAGAATACCAATCCGTTGAGGAAGCCTAGCACTGTGGCCAATTGACGTGGCGTTACTAGGCGTGTTGCCTCTCGGAGGCGGGAGCCTGGCCGCCAGCGAATTTCCTGATTGGCTCTGGTCGGCGGGTTGCTGGGGAGAGGCGCGGGGAGGCGGGCAGGAGCCCCCAGGGGCCGCGCTGATTGGCCGAAGTGGGAGTACCTCTCCTTCCGATGATTCGGCTCTTCTCGGCTCAGTCTGAGCCAAGCGTTTGCAGCCGTCGTTGGAGTCGTCGCTGCCGCTGCCCCCTCGACGATCGGGAGCCAGCGTCGCCCGCCCGCCCGCCCACCGCCCCGGTGCCGCTGGGAAGAAGCGAGAGGGAGGCCGCCTGCGGTCTGCCGCCATCGTTCGCCCCGTTCCGAGAGCCGAGCTCCGGCCTAGTCGGTCTCCTGCCTCTCCTCGTAGCCGTTACCCGCGGGCCGCCACAGCCGCCGGCCGGGAGAGGCGCGCGCCATGGCCTCCGGAGCAGAGTGAGTGTTTGCGCGCGCGCGCGCGCCCGCCCGCCCGCCGGGCCGCCGCGAGTGTGCGCGCCCGGTACTTAGCCGCGCGGGGTAGGCCTTGCCGGGCCCGGCCGTGGGCGCGTCTGAGAGGTGGAGACGGGAGGGAAGAAGAGCGGAAAGCCAGAGGGCGAATGAGGGGCCGCGGGCCCGGCTGGGCCTGTCTGCGCACCCGCGCGCCCCCTAGGCGGGGCTTGCGTTGGGCCCGGGTCGGGGCCTGGGCCAGATCGTGCTGTGTCATGCAGGCCCGGCCCGGCCTGGTTGGCCTCCTCGGAACGGCAGTCCCGACCTAGGGAGGTCTTCGGGCCCGCACTGCCGGCCGGGACCCCGCGGCCTCGGGATGCCCACCTGCGGCCCGTCCTACCACCCACAAAAGGCCTTTGGCCCCCAAGGATAGCAGGCCCCACGGAACTGACGCCCCAACTGAGCCCGGTGGGCGTGGACTTCGGGCCACGTGAAGGCCTTAGCCTTGAGGCCAGAGCGGGAGGCTTCGGGGTGAACTCAGGGAACCTCAGCACGGTCTTTTCGAGCCGGGTGGGCCTGACCGCTGCTTGACTTACTCTGGCACCTGAGGAGTGTGAGGCTGTTAACGGCGAAGGCCGGCCCTACCTTTCGTTTCTGCCTTTCCCACTTTCGGTCTGTTGTTAAACGCGTATGAAAAGGCTCTCGTCAGTCTTCCTTGCTGTTACAAAAATGGGGGTGGATCGAAGGGGACTTTTCTTTTGCTTCTGTTTTAGGTTCTTGCCAAAGTTCAAGTCTGTTTGAATTTTGTGGGCCTTTCTAGATGGACGGTTTTGTGTTGTGAAGGTTAGAATTCCCCATTAACGCTTACCAGCCCGCACCCGGTCCCCTAAATTACTAATTCTGATACACCTCGTAGGGAAGCATCAGATAAAGCCCGGCTACTTACCCACTGAATGTAAAATCTAGAGCTTTAGATGCTGAAGAGAAAAAAAAGACACAGCCATCTTATGGAAACTCTTCTATGCAAATCATTTTCCTGCCTGAAGAGCGTAGTTGTTTTGTTTTTCTTTGAGACCTATTCCTGTTTTCAAGTTTCTGAGTCCGGTTTAGGTATAACTTACTTGCTTATTTAAAAGGGCTGCCTACTAATAATACTTAAAAGTACTACCTGAGCTTATCCAGTCTTTTGTTTTCCAGACTAAAAATAAAAATACAGGATTCTTGAAACCTGGCATCATGTTTCTAATCTCTAAGTCATTATCTTGATGACTCTTCCTGAACTCCCTCCAAGTCTCCTGTGAACCCTCTGGGGTTCTTCTGGAAAAGACCTGACTCATGCAGCAGACAGTGGGGGATGTCCCCAAAGAACCTTCAGGACTGCTGCTGACCCACAATCAGCCTGAACTTTGTCTTCTAAAGATTTGATTTCCTCTGATTTCAGTGGACCTATGTGGAATTCAAGGTCTCTCTATCTTAAGGACCAGAATCATTTTATTTCTCTTCAGCCCCACTTCTGTAGATAAAGCAGAGAGTTGGGTGCTTGGGTATTTTGATGTGTGGGAGAATTTGATGAGGTTTATGTTGTTCTCAGCTTCACATTGACTATGCTTGCTTTCCGTGGTGATGATCAACATTGGAAGAGTGTTCCTACTAAGCAGCATTTGAGTTGTACACTTTTGGGTTGGGGGAGGCAGGTTGAAGCTAAGGAAGTCCACTTTTGGAAACTAGTTTCATGGCAGTTACCAAAGTTAAAACATGTGGCAGGATCAGCAACTTCGGTGGCTTAATGGGGATTCAGTGTGTCAGGATCAGATGTAAGAACCCATAACCCCTTATCTGGTGTTCTAGACCATCTTTTTTTCTTGCAAGTTGTGAAAATGTTTTCAGTGGGACTACTGTGTTTTGTTTCTGATGTATTTTCCAAATCCTAGAACAGAGCCTGGCACATAACAGATAGATATTCATTAATTTGTTGACTGAAGAAATAATTATGGAAAAACTCTTTTTAGTCCTTCACTTCTGTTTTGTCTGACCTCCTTATTTTGCCTATAATGCTCATACTTTACTGAGCCTTAGTAGCCTTCAAAACAAAAAAAAGTGGTAGCCTTTGAAGGGAGAGTGTGCTGAGACTAGTTAGTGATGGCTTGAGATAAGCTAGTTAAAGAATTAGGTTGGTTAATGATACTAGTTCTAGAAAATGATAGACTATTAACAGTTGCAACTGAACATAGACTCAGGCAATCTTGATTTGTGTAACAAGGGTTTGGATGTATCCCATGTCTCAGCATTTTCTAGTTTTAACTTCTTAAACTGGCTCCATATAGTTGTGTGTCTTTGCTGAGATTATGGTGAAGTACCTTTGAGTATAGGCCTCTTTATGAATGTTTCAGATCTGTTAATATTCTTAAGAAATGGTTGGCATACTGTGGTACATAGAATGCTCTACCATTCAGCAGGTTTAGCCAATATTGAGGGTGGTGCTAATGATCCCACTTCATAATGGAACTGGCTCTTCCTTGATCCATAATGGAAGTTGTCTTTGTTTTCTGTAGTGCTAATCACAGTGACTGTTAATAAACACCATGTGTTAGATGTGGTAGTGTGTTGTACATTTTACATTTTTTATCTCACCTAAGGCACTAATCCTCTGGGACAGGTACTACTATAGATTCCATTTTACAGAAGAGGATATATCAGTGTCCAAAGAGGTTAAGTAGTTTGTCCAGGATTACCATTAAGTCATGACAGGATTGAGAGCAAGTTTGAATACAGGGCCCCTGCCCTTCTTCCTTCCTTTCCTTTCTTCTTTCCCTCCTTTTTTCTTTTGAGACTAGGTCTCACTATTTTACCTGTGGAACCACAGGCTCACATTGCCTGGGGTACCACAGACTCAAGCAGTCCCCAGCCTTAGCTCCAGGCAGCTGGGATTACAGGAGTGTGCCACCATGCCCAGCTATATTTTTTGGAACTAGGTCTTGCTACTTGCCCCCAGCAGGACTTGAACCGTGATCCCTGGCCCCGACTGCGGCTTTCTAGACTGCCTTACAGGCATGCGCCACCATGCCTCTTTATTTCTTTTTATTTCTTTCTTTTTATTTCACCTCTTTATTTCTTTTTAAGACTAGGTCTCACTATGTTGCCCAGGGTAGTCCCAAACCCGTGGACTTAAGTGATCCCTAGCTTCAGTCTCCCAAGGCTGGGATTACAGGCACATGCCACCATACCCGGCTCCCTACCCTACTCTTTTTTTTTTGAGACTAGGTTTCGCTATTTTTGCCCATGGAACTGCAGGCTTACGTTGCTCGTGGTACCACGAACTCAAGCAGTCCCCAGCCTCAGCTTCCCAGGTAGCTAGGATTACAGGTGCACATCACCATACCCAGCTATTTTTTGGGACTGGGTCTCGTTTTGTTGCCCCGGGCAGGACTCGAACTACGATCCCCAGACCCAACCACTACTCCATAAGCTGTTGCTTACAAGCCCGGACCACCGTGCGGCTTCCCTACCTTACTCTTACTCATATTCTGTTTTTCTAATTGCTACTCAATTTCCACTTCTATTTTGTCTTCTTAGGCCATAGTTATTGACACTTGGGCAGGATCACTTGGAACCCTATAGTTGGCATGCTAGTGCTTAGAAAATCAAGTGCTACTGTAATGGGAATTGTAATGTGTGATATGTGCTAGGTACTACTCTTTATTACATTGAATTTCCTTCATTTGAGCTTTCTGGTTTATAGGGACAGTTTTATCCATTTACTACTACTACTCTAAATAGAAGTTTTAGAGACTGGTAGGAGCCCCTGTGGCAGGAGTTTGAAAGCTTGGGACTGACTTTATTTTCTCTCACTAGTTCCAAAGGTGATGATTTATCAACAGCCATTCTTAAACAGAAGAACCGTCCCAATCGGTTAATTGTTGATGAAGCCATCAATGAGGACAACAGTGTTGTGTCCTTGTCCCAGGTAAGTTGGATCCACAGTCTAATCTTTCCTTATTGTACTTAACCTAAGGGTTTTCCCCAGGTTTCTTTTCCCATTTTACTTGTTGTAACCACAGATAGACTGGGTTTTACTGGGAGTCCCAACCTCCAGTACTGCTGCTTATCTGCTTGTTCAGTGACCCAAAGATTTTAACCTTCTTTCCTCAGCCGAAGATGGATGAGCTTCAGTTGTTCCGAGGTGACACAGTGTTGCTGAAAGGAAAGAAGAGGCGGGAAGCTGTGTGCATTGTGCTTTCTGATGACACATGTTCTGATGAGAAGATTCGAATGAATAGAGTTGTTCGGAATAACCTCCGTGTACGTCTAGGGGATGTCATCAGGTATGTGTGGGGTTCTTGGTCCTTGGGCATGGGAGGCCGGAGATAGTTCGTATGGTAGGCACGATCGCTATGAAGGCCTTGTTCAGCTGCCTGCTATTATCAGGAGCCTCCTAGACTTTGGAAGACTTATGTTTAGGGTAGTTTTAACTTTTGGTTCTGCCTCCCTTGGAGTGCAAAATCTGAATTTTCTTGGCCCTTAGGGCAAGTTGGCATGTCTGTGGCTTTCTTCATGCCTTTATTATTTTTCTACCAAGGATAAAACTTGGATCCTGATTTTGGTTGCTGTTTGAGAGTCTGTGCCAAATAACCATGTTCTGTTTTGGATTAATGGCTGACTTGGGACTGGAATTAGCTGGGAGTATAGGTATAGAAGATGGATTCTTAGCAGGTCTTTTTCAGGGTCCAAGTAAATCAAAGAAAGAGGCATAGTTTGAGTCAGATCCAGGATAGCTCCAGTCCAAGTGACTTTGGGCTTAACTTGAGGCAAAATATTTTCCCATCTTGGAGTTATCTCTAGTCATTCCTGCCCAACCATCTGTTACCTGGCCAGGACTTGATTCGTTTTCATGGATTCTAGGTTTTATATAACGTTTTTTTCCTGGAGGTACTTAGTCACTTTCTCAAGGTGCTCTGATCACCTTACAGATGTTATTTTTCACTTCTATTTTTCTGATACTTGTTAGACTAAGGCCTCCCAGAATGACTTACCCTTTGTAGGCTTATGTGTCTGACTCTTTTGGCTTACTGACTGATAGTGTGTGGTTCCAGCAGCTTCCTGTAGTAGTTTCCTTTACCAGCCTGCCCTGAGTGTGATCTTTCTTAGTCTTCTTGGCTGTTCCTTTACCCTCAGTCCCACCTTACCTTCCTGCCTTTGTTCACCTAAAGCCATCCCTGCCTTTTCTCTTTCACTTGCCATCAGCTCTCTATGCCAGGCCCTTTCGGACACCCAGTGCTTGGTGCTGCAGTGTGGTTGGTAATGTGGAGTCTGCTTGTCATCCTCAGCATCCAGCCATGCCCTGATGTGAAGTACGGCAAACGTATCCATGTGCTGCCCATCGATGACACGGTGGAAGGCATCACTGGCAATCTCTTCGAGGTATATCTTAAGCCGTACTTCCTGGAAGCTTATCGGCCCATCCGGAAAGGTGAGAGAGAATTCTAGGACTTAGCTTAAGGATGATTGTAGGAGTAAACTTTGGCAAAACTCTGATTTGTCATCATATATGTGTGCATGCATCCTCTCTTTCCTCTGTCCCTTCTCTCTCCTTCATTTCCACTCTTAGTCCCTGCTCCAGGAGAGTAATAAGCTACCTTGCATCTCTGAAGGAGGTGTACCATTTTGGCTTTGTCATGTTCTGAAGGATATTTTAACATTTAGCACAGTTTTTCCATTGGTGGTGGTTTTGAAGGCTTGAGTTACCTATACTCCCTAAGTCAGAACTTTCTGGGTTTTCAGGCCCATCCCATTTTGTTTACTCGCCTCTTCAGTGGCAAAAGGGTTCTTCACAGGTTACTTTTCTCTTGCTTGACATTTAATAAGATTACAAGGGAGAAGTGTGGGTAGAAGATGGAGCAAAATCTAGTGCTGTTGGTTTTTAGATCTCAGGTTCTAATAAGTAATGCTCACTTGACCTGGTAGTTGATACATCTTTACTCCCTTTGTGCTGATTGCTTTCATAGGAGACATTTTCCTCGTCCGGGGTGGAATGCGTGCTGTAGAGTTCAAAGTAGTGGAGACAGATCCCAGCCCTTACTGCATTGTTGCTCCAGACACAGTGATCCACTGTGAAGGGGAGCCTATTAAACGAGAGGTGAGTTCTTTGCCTTTTTTTGTTGTTTTTTTTGAGACTAGGTCTCGCTGTTTTTGCCCATGGAACCGCAGGCTCTCATTGCCCAGGGTACCACAGACTCAAGCAATCCCCAGTCTCAGCTTCCCAGGTAGCTGGGATTACAGGCATGCGCTACCATGCCCAGCTTTTTTTTTGGAATTAGGTCTCGCTGCTGGCCCCAGGCGGGACTGGAACCGCAATCCCTAGCCTCAGCCGCTTCATAGGCTGAAGCTTACAGGCATGAGACACCGTGCCTGGCCTGAGTTCTTTGCCTTGACTGCAGTACCTGATAGCATCATTATTCACTTAAGTATTCATATGGTGTAGATATTTAGACTAGGTGTTCGGTGGAACTAAACTTCTTTCCAGAATTGAGAAACCTCCCTGTAACGTGTTTCTGGGCCAGGTGCTTCTTAAGGGTAACTGATAACCAGTAGCTGGGATAGTTTTTGAGGAAGTAACGCTGACGATGGCATCCAAGCTTCTGCCCATCTAGAGTTTGTAGTTTCAGGTTTTAGGAAGCCTACGGACAGTGCAAGAGAGAAAAGACTAGTAATCTACTTTGGGATTTTTAGAGTTGTCCTTTGAGGCAGAAACTCCTTTGAGAAGTATGTTATAGATCAGATTTCTTCACACCAGGTAGTCAAAAGATTTGGGAAACTGAACATTTGCTGATAGTATAGTATTTATTTCTGTCCTTCCCTTTTCTTTGTCTCTCTACAGGATGAAGAAGAGTCATTGAATGAAGTGGGCTATGATGACATTGGTGGCTGCAGGAAACAACTGGCTCAGATTAAAGAGATGGTGGAACTGCCTCTAAGACATCCTGCCCTATTTAAGGCAATTGGCGTGAAGGTGCGCATACTGGGCTATGTGGGATCAAGTCTGGGATGATGATTAGAATTGTGTTCATCGTCTAATCCTGGGACCTGTCTTCATAGGTTTCATTATGACTTAGATTAAATAGGTATTAATACATTCTTAAGAGTTTATGGAAATCTTTGAATTGATAAAAGTTACTAGTGATCTAGAACAGAGCCAGCTAATTAAATTCCATGTCACATATCTTTTTATTTTTATTACTGCAGACCTTGAAAATGCAAAAGCCATTATTATGGACTTCATAAGAATGAATCTTGCCATAGTTTGTCAACTTGCCTAGAACAATACTATTCAACAGAAGTAGGAGTTACAGAAATTTTCAGAGTGATGAAGTCTTGAGCTCAAAGTATTTGAGAACCACTGGTCTAGAATGGCATTTCCTAACTGTTTTCAGTTATGGGACACTGAAGGTGAAATTACAGTTCTTTTTTTTAGTTTGCACTGTGCAAGTAATTTTATATTCTGTGTGGGCACTTCTCATGAGCATCTCTCATGTGCTGCCTATGGATGAGAACACAGAAAGGACAGTTTCATTGAGGGAAAACTTGTGTTGGTGTTAAGGAAAATCTATTATAAAAGTAAATCCAGGAGAGTTGCGATTACTGGAGCGAGTAAGCCTCTGGCAACACTCTTTCTTAAATGACTACCTTGGTCCAAAGTCAAACCCTTTGCCTTATGTTTTCACTTCTCCCTTGTCCCAGGGTCTTTAGCCTTAATAACACTAGTTTCCTAGGGTAGTTTCTCTGGAGTATATAAATATCCAGCTTCCTAGGTATCATTTTCCCTACTGATGAGAGGAATGAATGTGGCCTGAGGTAAACTGTCTGTCTAGCAGTTACTGCCAAGTGTTCATTTGTAGTCGTGTCAGGGTTAAGCTCTGATTCTGATCTCTTAGGGGTAGAAATTCATGTCAAGTTGTTTTCAGATGGGTTGCATTGGGAGAAGATGTATGTCTGAATCTAATCCTACCCTCTATACTGGTTTTCAGCCTCCTCGGGGAATCCTGCTCTATGGACCTCCTGGGACTGGAAAGACCCTGATTGCTCGAGCTGTGGCAAATGAGACTGGAGCCTTCTTCTTCTTGATCAATGGTAGGAGACTAGGTTCACTTTTGTGTGACTGGATCAACCATGAAGTGAGTGTGATCTGATTTCATGAGTTACAGAATGCCTGGACATGTTCATTTGTACACATGCCATTGTATACATATTAGCATCATACGGGGATACCTTATGGATAGATGAACAGCAAGGGGGAGCTGTCCTACTCTGGTCACTGCCCCGCTTGAGAGAGATTGTGTACAAACTAAAGATACTTAGGGTGAGGGAGCAAGTTAGAATGCAAAACCAAAAAGTTTGTGTTCATTTATTTGAGAGAATTTGAGGAAAGTGACTGAGATTACTTGCTCTTCAAGGATGATATATGGCTGTTAGTAGTCTAGCTCGAGTTCTGCTTCTGTTCTGGTTAAAGGTTCAGAGCAGCTGCTGTCTACTTTATACTTTAAAACTGAACAGTAAAATAAATATACTGAGTCTCTTCATGGTTTCTTTCCAACCTGATGTGATGGCTGCCCTGGAATAGTCACAGGTAGAGGTTGTGAGAAAGTAGGCAAGGTTACCACCTTTTAACCTAGGACCTTCCTCTGAACTGGGCACATAAAATACTTGATTTCTTTTGGGATTAAGAAAGTATATATAGTTTTGTCATTCCCTCCACACTGTTTCCTTTCAGGTCCTGAAATCATGAGCAAGTTGGCTGGCGAGTCTGAGAGCAACCTTCGGAAAGCCTTTGAGGAGGCAGAAAAGAATGCTCCTGCTATCATCTTCATTGATGAACTGGATGCTATTGCTCCCAAAAGAGAGAAAGTAGGAACTTACTGAAAGGGGTATTGGTGTGGGAGTTGAAAGATCCGGACTTCATTACTGACAAGACATTCTGCCTTGACAGACCCATGGGGAAGTAGAACGTCGTATTGTATCACAATTGTTGACCCTAATGGATGGTTTAAAGCAGAGAGCACATGTGATTGTAATGGCAGCAACCAACAGACCAAACAGCATTGATCCAGCTCTCCGGCGATTTGGTAAGGACCTCAAATTTTTTTCAACCCTGTCTTCCCTCCTAGGGAGATTTTAGCTCTATTGTGCTTAACTTCCTTGATATTCCACACTAGTATTTCATCTAAGTTACCTGATCATGAGAATTTCTTGAAGGTCATTGCAGTGAGAAGGTCCAGATCCTTTCCTTTATCCCACTTCCTGCCATCCTAGTTTGTCTAAGATGGATTGCCACAACTGGGGACTTTAAGTGCAGACACTAACACCAGGACAGCCCTGTCCCTTTTTTCCTCTGAACCAGGAACAAACCTTATGTTTGTTCATACACTGTCCCATAGGTCGCTTTGACCGAGAGGTAGATATTGGGATCCCTGATGCTACAGGACGCTTGGAAATTCTTCAGATCCATACCAAGAACATGAAGCTGGCAGATGATGTGGACCTGGAACAGGTGAGTGGTGATGAGGGTGGCCAGGAATTGGAATATCTGTTTCTAGGCAGTTGAAGGAACAGGTTAGGAACATAAGCTTAAGGTATCAAGAGATTGATTTTGATTCCTGAGCAGAAGGAAATGAGATTGAATCAACTGGAGTTGGCATTGTTTTCAATTGATAGTACATTAATATAAACCAGAATTTAAGAGACAGCTTGATTTCCAGATCCCAAGTCCAGTGAGAAGACTTACCAGTATGTATTCAGGGGAAGTCTGCTGTCTCTGAGCCTCCTAAGGCTGCTAGGTATTAGCAGTGAAATAGTAAGTTTGATCTTCTCTCTGCAGGTAGCCAATGAGACTCATGGACATGTCGGTGCTGACTTGGCAGCCCTGTGTTCAGAAGCTGCTTTGCAGGCAATCCGCAAAAAGATGGACCTCATTGATTTAGAGGATGAGACCATTGATGCTGAGGTCATGAACTCCCTGGCAGTTACTATGGATGACTTCCGGGTAAGGACCACACTCATGTCCTGGTAGACAACACATGCACTTAGACCCCTCTGTTGGCAAGTTTTATCACCATTTTTTCTTCCCTTTTTAGTGGGCCCTGAGCCAGAGCAACCCATCAGCACTTCGGGAAACTGTGGTAGAGGTGCCACAGGTGACCTGGGAGGATATTGGGGGCCTGGAGGATGTCAAACGTGAACTTCAGGAGCTGGTCCAGGTAGGTAGTTCAGTTCAGGGTGAGTCACTGCCTTAGTATAAATTAATTGAGCTGAGGTTGTCTATGGGATATTAACTCAATCACATGATTGGAGTGCATGACAGGAACCTGCTAGTCTCAGAGTTGAGGCACTAAGGAATCTGCTCTTGGGGGACCTAGATTTAATGCTATAGGGTGGTGGGATTTTTCTGTTTGATTATATTTCTTTCAAACTATGGGATATCCCTGAAGCCTTTTTTTCTTTTCCTCCTAGTATCCTGTGGAGCATCCAGACAAATTCCTCAAGTTTGGCATGACACCCTCCAAGGGTGTACTGTTCTATGGACCTCCTGGTTGTGGGAAAACTTTGCTGGCCAAAGCTATTGCTAATGAGTGCCAGGCCAACTTCATCTCCATCAAGGGTCCTGAGCTGCTCACTATGTGGTTTGGGGAGTCGGAGGCTAACGTCAGAGAAATCTTTGACAAGGTAAGCTGTTGACTTGGTGGGAGACAAGGTAGATTTAGAGGCTGTTTCTTGGGGAAGAGTGAAAAGTCTCATTCTGGCAACAGTGCCCAGGACAGTGAGAGTCTTTTTTTTTTCTTTTCCTTCCCCATTTTCAGGACTGAGAGAATAAGTTGTGTTAATGCTTGAGTCCATCTCTTTCATAGGCTCGCCAAGCTGCCCCCTGTGTATTATTCTTTGACGAGCTGGATTCAATTGCCAAGGCCCGTGGTGGTAACATTGGAGATGGTGGTGGGGCTGCTGACCGAGTTATTAACCAGATCCTGACAGAGATGGATGGCATGTCCACAAAAAAGAATGTTTTTATCATTGGCGCTACCAATCGACCTGACATCATTGATCCTGCCATCCTGCGACCTGGCCGTCTTGATCAGCTCATCTACATCCCACTTCCTGATGAGAAATCCCGTGTTGCCATCCTTAAGGCCAACCTGCGCAAATCCCCAGTTGCCAAGGCAGGTGCAGAGTCATGGGTCTTGGGGACCTCTGACTCCCCCAGGCTGGTGTTGCATTCTTTTTGGTTTCTGTGGGAGGTTTTAGGGGTTAGACTTGTTACAGGAAGATGGGGAATTTGGTGGTATAGAGTCAGTAATATAACAAGAGTGGCAAGAGTAAATGCAAAGTTACTCCCTTGCTTCTTTTAGGATGTGGATTTAGAGTTCCTGGCTAAAATGACTAATGGCTTCTCTGGAGCTGACCTGACAGAGATTTGCCAGCGTGCTTGCAAGCTGGCCATCCGTGAATCCATTGAGAGTGAAATTCGGCGAGAACGTGAGAGACAGACCAATCCGTCAGCCATGGTAAGTCTGCATCCTTTCCCAGGATGTGCCACTTGTTGGGGCCAGAGGACAAGCTCCACCATGCCTTGGAGTTTTAAACAGTGTATGGTTTTGGAAAGATCAGCTTACTGAGATGTTTAGCAGGACACCAGAGAGAGAAAACTAAGATTTAACCCCTTTGGTTAAATCTTTGGTTTAGAATTATAAAAATTTGGAAGAGACGGGTAGCTATACCCAGACTTTTTGAGGGAAATTAAAATATGATTGTCCAGAGAAACAAATAGAACAAAGAACATAGGCTGTGTGGACCAATCCCTGGTAGTCCATTGACCTCCATACAGGTAGGGAGGGCTTGAGGATGCTGTTTATAAGATAGGAACTTTATATATAATTTTGCTTATTTGATGTCATGTTAGGAACTTAAAAATGAATGAAAGTTAACTGAGTATGTGTGGTTTAACCTTTTGGGATGGTTTGGTGACATCCCCTTTCCTATAAAAAGCTTAAAAACTGATGGATTAATCCTATTAAGTAATCTCATAAATCACAGCTATTGGAAAATGAACTTCTTAGTGAATGAGATAGGGTTTAAGATGGGCTGTGATGGGAGAGTGGAATTTGGGTAAAGGAAACAAGCAACCCAAATAATCTGCTTGGGTTGCTGCTTGAGTTGCAGGAATTGAAAAAACCTGGGTAAATTTAAGAGAATGTATGTTACTAGAAGTGAGTTGTTTAGACAAGGTGTAATCCAGATGTGGTAAACTCTGAGCCATTGACAAATTTTCTTTTTAAAATCTAGATTTATTGAGGTGTAATTTACATGTAGTGAAATTTACCCTTTTAAGGTGTACCATTTATACTTTCAGAAAGATGTATATAGATTCTGAAACTACTGCCACAATTGGAATACAGAAATTTTATCCCAAAATCTTCTTTTGTGCCATTTTAAGCCCCTAGCAGCAACTGGTAGGATTTCTGTCCCTTGAGTTTTATCCTTTCAGAATGTATTGATAGGTTTTTTTTGTTGTTGTTTGTTTGGTTTTTTTTTTTTTGAGATTTTTGCCCATGGACCCACATGTTCACCTTGCCTGGGGTACCACAGACTCAAGCAATCCCCAGCCTCAGCTTCCCAGGTAGCTGGGATTACAGGCATGCAGCACCACACCCAGCTATTTTTTGGGACTAGGTCTCGTTGTGTTGCCCTGAATGGGACTCGAACCGCGATCCCTAGCCCCCACTGCTTCATAGGCTGAAGCTTACAGGCACGAGCCACCATGCCCGGCTGTACTGATAGGTTTTTAAGCAGAGCAATGACTCAATGTTCAGAAAGATGGCCCTGACACTTTATGATAGGATTAATGTGTCAGGGAGAAAACTTGAAGTGACTGGGGTTAGGTAAGTCAGGGAAGGAATCTAAGCTGGGCCTTAGATAGCTAACCTTAGTGGCCTGCATTTACCAATCTTACAGGAGGTAGAAGAGGACGATCCAGTGCCCGAGATCCGCCGAGATCACTTTGAGGAAGCCATGCGCTTTGCCCGCCGTTCTGTCAGTGACAATGACATTCGGAAGTATGAGATGTTTGCTCAGACTCTTCAGCAGAGTCGGGGCTTTGGCAGCTTCAGGTAATTTACAGTGGGTTCTGCTTTTCTTGTCTTGTGGAACACAAACACTGAGGTGTAGTGAGTTGTTTTGAGAATAGTGCACAGGCCTTATTGTGATCCTCTTTTTTGATTCTACTCTTGTGCACAGATTCCCTTCAGGAAACCAAGGCGGAGCTGGCCCCAGTCAGGGCAGTGGAGGCGGCACAGGAGGCAATGTGTACACAGAAGACAATGATGATGACTTGTATGGCTAACTGGTGGTGGCCAGCGTGCTGTGAGCTGGCCTGGCTGGACCTTGTTCCCTGAGGGTGGGGGCGCTCGCCCAGGAGGGACCAGGGGTGCGCCCACGGCCTGCTCCATTCCTCAGTCTGAACAGTTCAGCTACAGTCAGACTCTGGACAAGGGGTTTCTGTTGCAAAAAAAATTACAAAAGTGATAAAATAAAAGCGATTTTCATTTGGGAGGCGGAGAGTGAATTACCAACAGGGAACTGGGCCTTGGGCCTATGCCATATCTGTTGTAGTTTGGGGCAGTACAGGGGACCTGTGGGTGTGAACCAAGGCAATACTGCCACTCCACAGTAAAGATTCTGCACTTCACTCAATGCTGCCCAGGCCTTCTCTTCTTCCCCCTGCCTACCCTGGGCAGGAGGGTGAAGGGCCACAGTTGCTGGGTGTTTATATAGAGAGTAGGTTGATTTTATTTTACATGCTTTTGAGTTAATGTTGGAAAACTAATCATAAGCAGTTTCTAAACCAAAAATGACATGTTGTAAAAGGACAATAAACGTTGGGTCAAAATGGAGCCTTTGAGTCCTGGCCCCTGTGCCTGCTTCTTTTCCTGGGAAGGGCCTGGGCTACATCTCATTGCCAAGGCACTCTTCCAAATTTGAGATCCAGGAAGTAAGGTTGCACCCTTTCTCTTCCTGGTTAACATCGGTCATTTGATACTTCCTGCTCGGTATCACTGGATAGAACTGCAGTACAGGAGGAGCAGCCAGATGAAGCTCCAGATGTGGATGGTAAGGCTAGTCCTTCAGAGAGGTTCCTTTTCCTGGCCAAGGACTGGATTGGGGTGTCCTCCAGAAGTTTTAGGATTGCAGAAAGATAGTTCTTTTCTGGAGATGGACATTCTTTTGATATGTTGAAAATCCCAAGCATTCACGCTCTGATTGAGGATCACTTGCAATTATGTCCACCTGTTTTATGTAAATTGTTTTATGAAAAAAATAGCGCTTTCTTAATATAAAATTCTAGTATTGGATGTTTTTTTCCTAAACTAAACATCCTCTCAGTTTTTCAGATGATTAATGTGCATGGTTTTACCTAGGTGCAGAGCTAATCTTTGTTCAACAGGTACTATTGTAATCACATAGTGCTTCTGGGATCAGTACCATGATGCCTTACCCAGAGAAGAATATGGTGCAGAGAAAATCTATTGAATCAAATTTGTATTGGTTGTCCTAGTACTTATTCCAGATTCTGGTCTGGTTTTACATAGATTATAAGTTAATTTTGTTGGCTGATTAAACTGGGGCATCCTTTAACTCATGCTGTGAAAGTTATTTTTGCACTTTGTGGATTTGAATTAACTGTTCTTATTTCCCATGTGTATGTATGTATTTTTTACCAGATACACTGTTGTAGGTTCTCTTTGATTTTCCTACTGTTTAGGTATCCTGGTGGCGTTAGTCTTCTTTTCACTCTGAAGATTATCGCCCTCTCATTCTTGAGAGTTGACAGCCTAACCTCAGTGAGGGCCAAAGACAAGGTGTTTTTGGGAAAGACATTTGATACCTCCGTATCAGGCTATCAAGACTGTAACAGAACACAACTGGTATTTTCCCACAGTATGTGGAGATACTGTGATATATGATAGAAGTTTTTGGGAATGATTATTTGGCTTTCATTTGTCAATGTTTAGAGCTCTAGTCAGATGTCTGTTACTAGTTCTGCACTTAAAGCAGTTTAATTTTGAAAAAGGTGCTCAACTCTTGCTCAGCCTTGAGTGTCTTAATCTGATAAAATGATTGATTGTGCTTTATAGTATAGAACGCAATATGAGGGGTTCTTTATTATCAACACCTAAAGAACCTTGCATACTAAAGCCAAGAGAAAAGTTGTACAGTCTTTTCCCCAATGGGGGGTGGGGTAGGGTTGGGAGTTCCATTTTCTTTAATTACAAAGAAGATACGATTTTAATGTAGCTAATCCCCGCTTCCCACAGGATCAGTGAATAAGAAGTAAGGTTGACATTGATCATTTGATTCTTGCTGCTCAGTATTATTGGATAGGACTGCAATACAGGAGGAGCAGCCAGCTGAAATTCCAGATGTGGATGGTAAGGCTAGTCCTTCAGAGGTCCCTTTGATAGGATCAGTGCTACAATTAGATTTCTAACTAAGAAAAGGGTATCACATAGATCATAGAGAACCAACAAGATGCCACCGATGCAAAAGCAAAGGAACTACATAAACCTAACATCTTGAGATAGGTTTGAGTCCAAGATACTGATCCTGCAAGAACCCCAAGAATCAGTGGATGTTATGCCCATGAAGAACAATCCAATCCTTATTAAGTTGACTGAAAGGTAGCAAATACTGAGTGGTTTGTCACCTAACCCAACAACCTACTGAATGCTTAAAAAAAGTTAGAATATAGGGCTTAGCTGCACTCCTCCCTGCCCACTTGTAACTACGCAGGTGTAAGCCTGTCCTTTTAAAATGTGAGAAAAAATATATATAGTACATGGATTTGTCATAAAGCCATCCAGAGGGTGTTGAGACTCCTTAAGAGCCCCAATGTTAGGTATGGCATTCAAAACTATTTTCTGGGGTGAGATAGTAGATAGGGAGAGTACCTTCAGTTCCCCACTTGGTCAGCAGGTGCTAAGTTCTGGGCTTAGACTCTATACAGGTTTAGGCTCAATGAAGCTTTGGAATGCTAGGAACAGTGATAGGAAACAGCATGTACCTTCTGATTGACTTTTTTCCAACGAGATAAACAGACTGAACTTGACATCTTAAATCCTCATTTGTTCTTCAAAGGGGTTAATAACTATAAGGAAGAGGGTGCTAGCATCAAGGCAAGGATTATGGGGCTGCTAGGATGGGGGAGCTGTACTGAAATAGAATCCCAGAAGACTCTGGATGCAGTCAGAGCTGGGCATTAAAGGAAGGGGGGAGGCTTGACATGGGAAGGTAGGGGAGAACAGTTTAAGTTGGAGACGCAGCATGTTTAAATGGAGTAAACTGGAGACTACAAGGTTTTGAAGAACTTTATTTTGAAGGTGGTCCTCAGGAATTTAAGCAGTGGAATGATTTCAGTGCCTGACACTTGTTGTGACAAAAATTTTAAGTTTTCAAGTATACTTATGTTGCATTCAACTACAATATGCATTGTTTGTGCATAAACAAATTTTAAAAATAACCTTTTAACTAAGCAGTTGTGTCAAAATTTAGGAAAATGTAAGCAAAACTTTAAAAATTTTGTTGTCTCAATAACCGTCTTTCTGAATTTCCTGTACATATGTGCAAATGTCTTTAAGATCAATGAGATGTAACTGCCTTATAACTTCATTAGTCAATAATT
Organism: Uropsilus gracilis; assembly: GCA_004024945.1. NCBI lineage: Eukaryota > Metazoa > Chordata > Mammalia > Eulipotyphla > Talpidae > Uropsilus > Uropsilus gracilis. Next base: position 3,849 of record PVHY01011225.1, on the reverse strand, counting down.
TCTTCCTTTCAGTAAATTTTTTTTAATATACTATATTCAGAGTTTCCCAAATAACTCACATAGGCCATTTACAACTTGTGACCAAATCAGTATCCAGCCTAGGACCATAGGTTGCATTTGTTTTGTTCCTTTACTCTCACTTCAGTGACACTTGAAGAGATTGGGTCAGTTGACATGCAGAGAAAGTAGCTATGTAGAGGATTAGATGGAAAAAATAAGCAATTAATGGAAAATGATGATAGTGATGTTGGAGGTGAAGGGATAAGGATAAGTTTGAAATACAGTTCATGGGCATATAAATTTGGTGATCAGGGAGCAAGGATGGCAGGCTTCCAATGTAGGTATTAAAATGGATGCTACTGCAGACATCACTGACATTTCCAGTAACTCAGATGCCACACAACGAGTGGGATTTGCCTTATGCAGCTAGTTCATTACTCTTGTCACCCCACCTGCAAACTGATGTGGTTTCAGGTCTTATTACTCGGTGCCAGTACTGTCAGCCTTTTTTCTGCTGACTGGTGAGTGGACTCCATTGGTACCCACAAATTTGGCTAGCACTCTTTGTAGTCCTCTGGTTAGGGGAGCCTGAGGTTTGGAGGAGAGATGCTTCATGTGGGCCCATGGGCAGTGCTTGCAGTGTCGAGGTATTGGGATGTCACCAGCTCCCATCCCTGTCCCTTGCTGATCTTGGGCACCTGCAGCGCTGGAGTTAAGCTGCTGGGGGAGAGCTGTATGTTGAGAGCTCTGGTCCCTATAGTGATATCTCTGGGAAATTGTGTTGACAGAGACTTCTGCCAGTCTTTGGGCCTGAGCTGGGTGACTCTTCCCTTGCACTGTAGAAGACCCTAATCTTGCATCCCCTTCTCTGTGGTCTATTTCTTTGGGGCTCTTGGGGCTCGCTCTCTCTTGGGCTGAAGCCTTTTCCTGTCTCTTACCTGAGACTAGAACCTTAAGGTGTGAGGACTCTGCTATACTTGGACAGTTCTCACCAGCTTTCATGTGATGGCATGGCCTCTGGGATAAGACGTGGGCCACCATTTTTGCCTTCCTATTTTCTTCTCTCTCAGACCCTTGCTTTGCCTTGCCAGACCCTCCTAGCTGAGACCAGAAAGAGGAGTTGGAGTGATGGCAGTGGGGAAACTGGACAGGCGTGCTCTGAACTTTTATAGGATGATAGCTTGAAGAGTGGGGGCACAGACTGGGGCCATGAGTCTGCTGTGGGGGACAAGAAGAGAGTCCCCAGGAGCCTGGCGTGGAACCCAGGGCAGGGGAGCTGCCAGATTGACTTGGGCCGGGAGATCTGGAGGCAGGGTCAAGCTGCAGTTTCTTCAGCGTTATTTCCAATTCTCTACTCCAGTGCCAGGCCTGGATCCCAGAGTGGGAGGACATCCCTGGGCTAGCCTCTCCCTGGGAGGGTAAAGTCTCTGCTTTCCCTCTGGGGACTGGTGTTCCCTTGGATAGGCCACTTTTGGAGGACTCAGTCTTCAAAGCTTCAGCTAGAGTGGGAGACCAGGGAATTGGACTCAGGAGATCCGCTCCTGGAGGACTGGAGCCCTGGGGGATCGCTCTTGGTTGCATATTTCTCCACACAAACTCAAGGTGTGGATTTCGTAAAGGAACAGAAGGTGAAGAGGGGGTTGGGGCTGGGAGCTCAATGGTAAAGGGGTTCTCTCTCTCTTCCATTGCTTCTCCCTCAAGCTTACAGTTACATCGGTCCCTACTAGGCTCACTCACATGAGACTTTGACGTAGAGTTTGGGGGTGGCCTGGGACCCCACACTGGGGAAACAGGAACACAGTTGATTTCTTTGTACTCCTTGTCTCTCCAAATAGGCTCAGGGTCGGACTGTACTCCTAAGAGCCTTGTATCGTGTGGGTTTTGGAGTAAGCTATAATCTGTGGGTTCAGAGACCCAAGAGTTCCTCCTCCTTTGTATATCCCTACATCTATCCTCAGAATCAAATAGGGCTCTCATGGAATTAACTCTGAAGGGCTCCAGTATAAGAGCTGAGGGTGAGCTGAGGGTCAGAGAGGGGGGCTCTGAATTGCTGGAATGTTCAATGTCCTCCCTTTCAGCATCTGATCGAGTGAAGCCTCCCACAGGATTGATACTGTGGGATTCTAAAAGATCTAGAGGTGGGCTAAGGGCTGGTGCTGGGGCCTCAGAGTTCCAGCCATTCTCTTTCTGCCCTGTGGTCTCCCACAAAGCTGTGGACTCAGACAGGACTCCCTGGGGGCCTACTGTTAGGGACTCCAGCAGAGAAACTGAGGGAAGGTTGGGAGATGAAACTGGGTCTACAGAGACCCAAGGAATTACTCTGTCTTGCATACCTTCCCATGAATTCTCAAATTCTGATGGAGTATATGCAGGCCTGGTTTCATGGAACACTGGTTTGAGGTTCAAGGCTGGGGGCTCAAAGGCCCAGGGCTTTCCTGATTTTTCTCTGCATTCCCACTGAAGCTTATGTGCAAATGGGTCTTCCAGGGGCCTACCTTCCTGGAGTTTTGCTAAGGATTCTGGGGGAGGGCAGGGGACTGGCACTGGAGACCCAGAGATCTGACAGTTCTCTTCATGTCCCATAGTTCCCCAGAAGTCTTTAGGCACAGAACATTTGTCACCAGGGCTTTTTGATGGAGAATACGGGACTTGGCAGAGGGCTGGCACTGGGGCCTCAGAGACTTGAAGATTCTCTTTATGTCTGATGCTTCTCCACTGAGTCTCAAATCCAGGTGGAATTCCCAAGGGATTAATTTCTTCAGGTCCTGCCATGGAGGGGTTGGATTGGCAGATGGCCAGGATTGAAGATTCAGAAGTATGAAGCTTCTTTGTCTGCCTAGTGGTATCCCAGAGGTCCTGAGATCCAGATAGTCCTATAGGGCTTACTCCTTGAAGTTCTGGCAGGGAGGTTGAACTGGGAGCTGGCACTGGTAGCTTAGAGATTTTGGGATCCTTATTTTGTGGGTCCTCACACCCTGTCAGGACTAGAAGGCTAGAGGAATACAACAGAGAGGCAGAGAGTGACTCTAAAATGTGTTGTTGGACAGTGGGATCCCATGGTACCCCCTCCTGAATTTCCAGTGAACGAAAAAGTTTGGATTCTCTGTTTCTTTGGAGTTTAGGCTGTGGGTAGAGGACTTGCTCCGCAGAAGCCCAAGGAACCTCCATCTCTCTTTGTTGTGTAAGCCATTGAGGATGTGCCTCAGGGCCAGATAGGACTCGTTTGTGGTCCTTTGGGTGGAGGGGTAGAGATGGGACATTAGGGAAAGATGAAAGGGAAAGTTGCTGAGGATCTGGGGTCATCCCTTCCAGGTCTTCTGGACTATGAACTTCATGGGTAGGTAACTGAGTTTGGAAACAGTACTGGGGAAACAAAAGCAGTTTGGTCCTAAATAGGGAAGCAAACTTGTTGAAGAAAACAGAAGGACCAACAGACAGCTTCAGGGGAGAGGGACCACGTGAGCTCAGGAACATGGCCTCCAAGGATTCACTGTGCAGAGAGGGGAGACCCCAAAAGAGCTGACTCTGCTGTAGACAGTTCCCTGAGAGTCTCTTGTGTCTCACAGGCAGGTTGGTCAGGATCTGAAATGTAGGGAAAAATCTGGAAGGGTTTGGGGTCTGCATGAGTACTTGCTCTGATGTTCCTGTGGCCTTGTAGAAGACATCAGCACCACAGGTTGACTGGGATGAACCACTGGTGGCTTGCTCTCCAACAGGAGCTTCTTTGGGAAGAGAATACAACTCCAATAGATTAAGACATGCCTCTTCTTCCCCTTTCTCCTCTTTCTCCTCCTCCTCTTTTTCCTCCTCTTCTTCCTCCTCCTCCTCCTCCTCCTCCTCCTCCTCCTC
>PVHY01011224.1:0-48756 GCA_004024945.1 Uropsilus gracilis | reverse complement strand
GGCAGTTATCTTACCCCAGTCACCATTCTCAGACCCAAAGGTCCCCAAGGCACAGTGCACAGTCCAATGACGAATCCTTTGCCCCTCTGAACCTCAGAGGAAGGCACTTTGGCAAAGTCCAGTCCTTTCGCCGGCGTCTTCTCTTTCCTTTCTTTTCTCTCAGTGTCCCACGCTGCTCGACTTCTCCCAGGTGCTTCAAGCTTCTTCCACGGTGGCTGATGAAGGAATCAGCTTTCCAAATCGCTGGCCGTCTCTAGGTACCAGCTCCCCACAGCACCTTGCTACAACGCCACTCTCTCCACGCTGGCCACACTTCTGCCGGCCGCCATGGCTCCTCGTCCCCTCCAGCTCACTCTTCCAGGGGGCTTTCTCCTCCAACTCCCACTTCTGGCCGCTACCCGGACGCCGCTCCTCCAACTTTTCTCCCTCGTGGCTTCTCCCCTGGACGCAGCTCTTCCAACTTCTCTCCCTCGCGGCTTCTCCTCCGGACCCGCTCCTCCAACTTCTCCTTTTTAAACTGCCCCCAGCCAATGGGAGCAGAGTACCTTGTTAAATGCTACAACCTGGAGGGGGGGGGGTTAGGGCCACCCAGTTTCAATTATAACAACTCTATGAGGCAGGTCATCTTAACACCTGCCTCATACCTCTTATCAGCTGAGGATCCAAGAAATATATTCTAAAGGTCACATGAGAAGTGGCAGAGCTGATGGGTGTACCTTAAGACTTGGCCCTCTGGTCTACCCTGGCGTGTGAGAGATTGATGCCTTAAGCAGAACACTTAGGAGGTGATGGTGTAGCACCAACTTATATTTTATTAGCCAGGCGCTGGGGATTAAAAAAAAATACAAAAAGTTCTTCATCCCTGCCCCTGATAAGAGTATTTTATACTCTCTTATAAAGTGGGAATGAGAATACTTACCTCAGAGGGTCATTGTAAATTGTCAAGTTCAAGTAAATTAAGGGAATGTAAAACCATTCTCTTTTCTAAATAGAATCAAGATTGCAATAGGAAATGACTTTTAGAAATAAATTCCAAAAAGCATTTGAATATCAACATAGTTTAAGGTGCTGAACCAAATCCTAATAAATGGCCAAATTTACCCTTCCATCCAAAATTTTAAATTGCACACGAATGAACCAATTTCCCCCTCAGAGAAACAGGCATGGGGGGGGGGGTGGTGCTGCAGTTGACATAAATCTACTCTGTGCCTATGACTTGACTCATTTAAATTCTTTCCTTTTCAATTAAGCAATCACCCAGAATTTAGAAAGACGTATTTCCATTAGTAGACTTCCAAATAGATGACCTTTGAGATCACAAGGGTTTATGCAAATTTTCCTGATTGCTTTTTATCTTCGTGTGTATCACTTTCCCTAAAAATTCTGTCAATCAGTGTATTTAAATTCTTTTCTCATCTCTTCATGGCACCGCTACTTACAATAATGAGTCACAGCTGAAAGGGACTGAAATATCATCGGCTTCTTTTAACATATGCCAGTAAGAAGGGCACTTCACGGCTGGGAAAGGCGAGGCGTGACCTACGTAAGGTCTGTTTCCTCTGCTGGTGTGAAGTGGAACTCGAAGCTTCCACTAGGCACTTCCAGATCTTGTCCGGTTTATTTTGCTTTTTGATGTCACCTGATATTATCCATGAACATTGGAAAGCACGTATTAAGTGCTCGTGATACATCTGACTTAGCATGTTACTCTTCCAACCAGGAAGAGATACCTGCTCTTGACATGCATGATGCTCTACAATTGAAAACACTGCGGTTCCCAAAGGATGATAAAAAACCTGTCCAAGGACTTCTAGCCAGCACCAAGGACACAGATCCCACAGAGGTGAGCTCTGCACCCACAAGTTGAGCTCTTTGACAACTGTGGACTCAAAGACAAATTGCGTCGCTTCCTCAACATTACTTTTCTCGTCTGTGAAATGGGATGAACCATCATCTCCACTCTGTCTCCCTTCCATTCCTCCCTGGATTACCGTGAGACAAAAGGAGTCACAGGATATGAAACTACTTGGCAAATCATCTAATATCCAGAGACCCTCGTGGTCATGGGGAAGTGGACGCAAAGGGGGAAGGAATGACCCCATAGCACTGAAGACACTAAGACCAAGCCCCACTCCATTCTAGGTCCTCCCCCCACGTGCTGCCATGGGATCAGCGGGTCCCCCAGAGGCACTCAGCTCCCCAGGGATGAGATCCTGAGGCTGAAGCACAACCCTGCCCTTGAAAGTCAGCCCACAGTGATCCCCCAAGCTACCTCTCACATCCACCCTGTGCTGATGAGATTAGTTTTGCCACCCTCTTTGATTAGTGGCGCATTTCCAAGTGAAGGGTGTCTATGGAAGCAATCTTTACGCCCAGATTTATTAAAGCTACCGTTGCTTTAATGAATTACCGAGATCCGATGAGTCCTCAGATAGCTTGTATTTAACTTTTATGTGGCTGCCCTAGAAACCAGCTTGAAAAGCAGAAATCAATGAGGGTGACAAAATCTCGATACAATTTATTTTGAATGTTCAGTTTGGGATTTGATGTATGCCATTGTCAGATATATTTTATGCTCTCAGATGAATTTTATATTTACTGATTAAAGGGGGTTAGTAATATCAGTAGGATACGATTTGACAAACCTTAAAAGAATTGTTGCAAAAGTGCTTCCATCCATTACACGCTCGTTTCCAGCCAGATTTGCTTCTCATTTTAATCAGCACTACCAGTAGCTGCATCTTCAAACTACCAAAGGGAGGCCCTATTTACCAGTTCTTAAGTTAATTAGTAAAAAATGCATTTAATTAATGATATCCTCTGTGAGTATCCGATTCACTGGTAATTGGGCAGGGGACAGGCAGGAGCCAGGTGGTATGGGAGGAGTGGACAGAATGACTAGAAATCTCCCCACTGGAGACTTGGGTCTCAATAAGTATTATTGGTGCTTAGATTTTTTTTTTGGTAATACACCAGCTACTATTTAGAAACAACCTGTTCATAAGTAACACCTGCCGATTAGCATAAAGTTCCTATTTAAAGAGGTGTCTAGACAGAACCTAAAATAAGAACTTTAAATCTTAGCATTCAATGGCAGCAGGCCATAAGGCTTCCACAGAAACCAAGACCAGGTGGCTTTATAAGTTTTGGAACTAATTAATTGAATACATAGATGCCCATGAAATAGGATTAGCTCATTCGTGCTGACATGTGCCACTGGTGGTCCCTGTGGTTTTCCCATCTGATGGCAAGTACCACTGGTGGTGCATGGATACACAGGTGAGCTTCATTAATTCAACTCATTTACGATAAAACAGCCCCGTCTAGTGGAGATAAACACAAACAATAGAGTTCAGCAGCAGAACATACAAAATACACCTCCATTGTGAGTGTGTTAAGGTCAGCCTGAAGAAGAGTAGGATCTGGGAGATAAATCCTTTGCAAAGGTTCTTTCCATTTGTTCATGTAGCTGTCATCAGTGTGCTTATACATCCATTAAATAACTCAATTTATCCATTTATCCATCTATCCATCCATCCACTCACCCACCCACCTATCCACCCATCATCCATCTATTCACCTATCCTTCCTTCCTTCCTTCCTTCCTTCCTTCCTTCCTTCCTTCCTTCCTTCCTTCCTTCCTTCCTTCCTTCCTTCCTTCCTTCCTTCCTTCCTTCCTTCCTTCCTTCCAGTCTAATAATTATAATTACATGTATTTACTTTGTCAGACTGCCATCAATAACCTTATTTCATTCTCACCATTATCTCTAAAGTCTAAGTACTAATATCATTTTCACATTACAGATGAGGAAGTTGAGAACTGGGTGAGGTTAAGAGACTTATTCCACTCACAGAGATCACTGAGGATGGTGGGGACTCATGTTTATCTCTTAACTCCATGTTAAGGACTCTTTTCACCACCACTAACCTGGTTGCCTTGCGTAAGAGTTCTGAGCTATTGTAATTTAACCAACTTAATATCTGAAAATAGAAATAACTCCCTTCTCTTCACATGTTATCTAAGGGGATATGTTTTTATTCATGTATGTGCCAGGCCCTATAAGAAGTCCTCTAGAACAGGAAACAAAAGGCACAGCCATTGTTTCTGTCACTTCATAGCCTGCAGGTTCACAGAGACTTATAATGGATAATTATTTAGCAGTATTGTTCAGTGACTTGCAAAGCATTAGCCGTTGGTTAGGAGGACAACCAGAACTTTCCATGGTGTGTGATGGCGCTGTAAGACTCTATCTCTTGACTGTCTTTCAGACCTGCCCTTTTGTCTGCTCAGCCACTGCCACCGACCTAGGTCAGGGGTTGGTTATTTGTCACTTAGATTGCTGCACACTGTTCAGTGCTCCTTGCAGCTGCCTGACCACCTTCTCCTGTCTCCCTCCTCCTGCCTTAGCCCCCTGAAATTCCACCCTGCTGTCAGAATGGCTTTCAGAAGCTGATGTGGACTCTCATATATGTATCTATCACAGAACGCATGTATAGGACACACACATGTATATGACATGCATATGTGTAAAGCCATGCACACACATGCATATGGCATGCACCACACCATACACCACACACATGACACATACCATTTCTCAATCCTATACATGACATACGTGCATTGTATACTCACATGTGTACATGTATTCATGCATACACACATGTAGTTGGGACACATTCATAATTGCATGTATCATGTGACATGCACATGACTTGCACATCCAAATGAAACATTATAGGTTGCATTGATGGGGGCCAGTGAGATGTTGATTCAGTCCAGGAGGAGACCCCCAGTTAGGCTCCCAGCCCCCGAACTCAGGCCTATGAAGCAGGAATGCAAAGATTGCAAGCCAGCGGCCCCCGTTCTGGTGTCCTGGGCCAACAGTCCTGCACTTGCCTGTCTCTGGAACTTTATGAACAACTTTGGGGCAGGCAGAGGTGGGCTGCACGTACAGCATTCAACAAGCACCCTGTGAGTGTCACATGTGATGTCCTGTGCTGTCTGAGCCTGGCTAGGGTGGCAGGATTCCAGCTCACGGCGCCCCTGCACTCCGCTGCTCAGGGTTGAGTCAAGACACCGAGGACACAGAGAAAGTGTCCCCTGCCCCCACCTGCGGAGGCCCTTCAGAGGCAGTGAGGCGGCCGCCAGGAAATGGAGCAGGCCACTGTGGTACTGGATGGGGAGAGGGTGGAAGTGCTATTTCATGCATGAGAAGCAACACGCCTCTGATTCGTTAAGCACCTGTCTTCTCCGGGGTCAGTAAACCCACTTCTCAACTGTGCACAGCCTCCCACATGCTTCCCTCAGCCCCCATGTGTATTTAAGGAAATTTAGCTGAACCGTTCCCAATAACGCAGTGGCTCATCAAAAAGAAATTAAGTAGCTCTGTAAAAAGCCAAGCATGGTTTCAGGAATGGACTTGAGGTTTCCCCATAAACCTGCTTTCTGCAAAATGGAAGCATCAGGCGACACTTAAACCCCGGCTAAAGGAGCAGAGGGTGGTCAAGGAAACGAAGTTCCCTACTTCATGCATGTGTCGGTTTATTAATACTTTTTTTTTTTGAGGCTAGGTCTTGCTATGGTTGCCCGGGGTAGTCCCAAACTTGGGGACTCGAGCAATCCCCAGCCTCAGCCTCCCAGGTAGCTGGAATGACAGGCGCCCACCACTGTACCCGGCTGCTTTTTCCAGACCAGGTCTCGCTATGCTGCCTGGGGTAGTCTCCAATCCATGACCTCAAGCGATCCCAGGACTCTTGCCTCCCAGCGCTTGGATCACAGGCATGCACCACCACGCTCTGCAGTATTAATACTTTTTAACTTGAGTTGTCCACTTTGGGGGATGGGCAAGGAGATACCTAAACCAGCGCTTGAAACATGACTCCTCTTCATTATCAGGTGGCTTGATGCTCCCATTCTCTTGATCTCCATCCAGCTATTCCTTTCAGTCTAGCTGATTTTCCTCTAAAAATGTACGTCTCCCAGAGCCTGGTCCATGCTGTGAAGCAAGTTCTCCTTCTATGAATCCACCTTTGTCCACGTTGAACATTGCCTTTGTCACTCGGTCGCTGTTCAGTGAACACCCACTGGGCCAGGCTTGGGGGGACACCAGGATGAGGGAGGACTCATGAACTTCCGGTCTGGTGGAGGAAGCTGACAGTTACGGGATAATGGAGGAAGGGGAGAGAAGCAGGGGCTTCTGGAAAGTTCCAATAGGGCAGGACAATAAAAAAAGAGGAAGAGGATGTATCCTGGGAGAGACTCAAGCAGACATAGTGGGCAGGTGCAGGTGTGTGAGCGTGTGGCACGGGCGAGGGTCCTGATAAGCGGCGGCTGGACCAGATGTGTCCCTTATGCCACCAGGAGGCCAAGTTTATCCCTACAGGTCGTCAGGAATCCTTGAAGGGCTGGCTGGGAGGGAGGACCCATCCAAGCACATCGCGGATGTGGGGACAGAGGCTCTGACCGGGGGTCTCCACCTGGCCCGAATGAACATGAACCTTCCACGCCTGGGGCCACGGTCACCCAGGCAGGCTTGGAACCGGGCTGGGCGGCTCTTTCTTCTCTTCCCTTCGGTGCTGACCTGATGCCAGCACCTGCGGAGGCCCCTGCGCTGGAGCCTGGCCACCGGGATGCCCAGCCTTTGTGCCTCGCTGGCTAATCCACCCCGAGAGACGAAGCCCCGGTGCCCCACTGGCCGCCACTGGAGCAGCCTGGAAGGTCCTGTGTGACAACACAGCGTCGCCGGCTGCAGGTTCCAGAGGCGTCCCACCCACTCACTAAGTGACAAATGCCCCAGCCTGCCTCCCACCGCTGGCCACGTAGAGGTGCCAGGAGACAGTGGGGGTCCCTTCCGGAGCGGACGGGCTGGCCTGCCCTGGCACCGGGGTCTGACTCGCCCTCGAGGACCCAGGACCACCCGCGCTGGGCACTTTGCTCAGGGCTAGGGCAGGCGCTTGGTTCCGTTCCAGACTGTGCAGCTAGAGCGCTTGGCGGTCAGCGGCTCGCCTGGGCAGCAGAAGGCCTGGCCGGCCTCTCCCTCCTCGCCGGGCTCCTCGCTGCACCCCAGGGGCAGCTCAGTGCGAGGGGTGCCTGATTAGGGGTAAATCTCCGTGGGATCTGGTGGGGGGAGGCGCGGGGCACCCCCTACCCAGATTCTCATGGCCACCGTGTCCCCGATTCAAGCGCACAGATGAATGCGAGCCCACGGGGGCCTTTTATGGGGGAGGGGCAGGCCTTGCTCCCACGCTGGCTTCCTCAGCCTCCGACCAATTTGCCCAGAGAGCCCGCGAGGTTCACACGGCCTAGGTGCCTGGCGCCCCTGGCTTCTCATGGGGCGTTCAGACGCGCTTGCCAAGAGAGATTAACGCCCCCCCAATCCCGCCCATTTTCCTGAATGAGGTGAAAGCAGCATCAGAAGCTTAAGAACACTTGGCAATTTTTGCAGAATGAATTCAGTGAGCAGAGGACAGAGATTCAATAGATGAAAAAGGTGAACAATTATGGGCAATAATAACTAGTTTCTTTCTCTCTGGTGTAATTATTGCAAGAAGGCAGCTTTATGCTAAGCCTTTTTAACCCCAGACCTGATTTATTCCTCGATAGTTGTTGAAAGGGGTGGGGTGGGGGGATGGGGGGGTGGGGGGTGCGCAAGAGCCAAAGTGCTCTGGAAAATGGCTGGTGCTCACAATGGTTAGTTTTGAAATTTTTGGTCTTAGTTTATTATTTTTTTTCCTAAACAAATCCAAGGGAAATAAAAACCTCCAGTCGAGTGAGGGGGGCCTTTGTCAGGCATCGTGCATGGGCAGTAGCAGAGTTGGGGTGAGAAGTGAGAGAGGGCGTGCTAAGGCTCAGTACGAGCACTGTAATCAGGGCAGAGAAAACCGGGTTGTCCTCCAGAAGTCAAGGGTTCAGGTTCTTAAAGGACAGACCTAGAGAAACTGGGGGCATCGAGGAACCCTGGTAGGTGGGTGCAGGGTAAATGGGTCAGTCAGGCTTTGTTCTTCACTAGCCCCTAGGGCCAACACCTGGGGGACTGTGCCATGCCCATGATGGTGCGGCCCAGTGGGTGTGCACTTGTGTAAGTGTGCACCCCTGGGCCTGAGAGAGGGGATAACGGGGCACAGAGAGAACCCTGAATGGGCATGCACATGGGGAGAGCATGAGAGAACACCAGACCAGAGCCCAGAGAAAGAGTCTTGGGGGCCTGGGGGGGTTCACCCACCAACGAGCCCTACCTGGGGCATCTGTGTAACTGCTAAAACCAATAAAGAACCTACACAGATCCATGAGCCTGAAGTTGATGCCTCCTCTGTAAATGGTGACAGAGATCAGCAGACCTTATAGTGAGGCAGGGTCCAGAGACCAGGAGGAATGTAAGAGCTCCAAGATCCAGCACAGTGGAACCCTTCAAACAGAAGCTCTTGCACAGACCAGATCCTCTCACCTGGCTGTAGGCATGTGGGCTGCTAGAGTCTCCTTGGAGACTAGCTTGATAGGTTCTCAAGCTCTGAACCAGAATTGCTGTAGGATCGGCAACCCCACAGCTAGGTATCTGCAGGAGAAACCCAAGTCCACGGCGATGCAAGCATCCTGTTCCTATACGTGATGCTAACTGTGCCCAGGGCAGTCTGGGTAGATGCTTTACTGATTCTAGCGATTATACAGACACTCAGGGCAGGGCAGAGTCAGGGTGGGGTGTGGTGTGGGATGGGGTCGGGATGGGTGATGGGATGAGGGATCCCCAGCCCCCAGGAATCTTCACATTCTTTCTCTGCACTTTCCCTGGCATCTTCTCGTTGCTCTCTCACCCTGTGCTTTCTCCAGGGTGGCATTGCCCCTTTAGCTCCTCCTCCCAGGCCCAAGTAAGCCCCCCCACATGTGTCCACCCACTGGACTGGGCATGGGCAGTCACGGGGGGGGGTGTAACACCCTAGGTGCTGGCCATAGAGGCTGATGGTGGAAAAAGCCTGCCCCATCATTGACCCTAAATATGCCCACATGAAAACTCATAGCTACAAGTTCAAAGTTAGTTCCAATAGCCAGACAATGGAAACAAGACAAGTGTTCATGAAATGATGAATGGATAAGGCAGCCAGGTGACACAATGAACCAGGTCTTGCCAATAAAAAGCAACAGCACAGAACCTCAGACCCATGACAGCTCAGCGAAGACAACAGACAACAGAACAGCATCTGCCTTTGTTTACATAGAATGTCTAAAACAGGTAAAGTCAGAGAGGAAGCAAGCAGACCCTGGAGCTGAGGGTAGAGGGGAGCCTACAGGCAGGGAAGCCATGGGGTCTCTTTTTGGGGTGATGCCTGGTCTGGAATTAGATAGCAATGACTGCACAGCTCTGCAGATGTGCTAAACAAAACTAAAATGTCCACTTCAAACAGATGTGTGGTCTGTGATGTAAACTGTATCACTGTACAGTGTTAAGACTGAGCACTGATATGAACTCAGCACTTGACTGTGAAGACGGGTGGGGGGTCTGAGATGGGCCACCAGAAGGTCACCAGAAAGCTTGTTTGAGGATTGAGCTTCAAGCTGGACCCGACCCTCTGGCTGGAGTGACAGCAGCCTCCTAACTGATGGGATGCCCTCATGTGTCACAAGCTTGTGATCTTGGAGAATTTTCTGGGTAATGATGGCTCTAATCCCTCCTCCTCCTGGGTTTATATCAGTGCTCTGTCCCCATTGTCGTGAGCCAGCTGGGATATGAACCAACAGTCCCCAGGGGGAGGGTAAGGGTTGACACTTGAGCCGGGAAGGCTCAGACAGAAGGGCTCACAGCCTCTTTATCTGGACTGTGGCAATGAGTTTATTTAGAACCAGACTTTTATATTAAAAACATGAAGCAAGCAGTAACAAAGGAAAGTTTTGATTCAGGGTCACATGGTGACAGCATATCTTTACCAGCAAGTACAATCTAAGTTTCTCAAATGTGGCCAAAGTGTGACCTCCAGGAAGTGTTTTACAAAGATTGTTTTACAGTCAAAGACATTTTGCTTTCCCCTCTGCACCAATTAGGCAAACATTCAGCAGCTTATCAGAGCAGGCCAGAAGCAGAATAATGAGAGCACAGCTCCCGACACCCCATGGAGTGTTTCATGGTATCTATAGGTCCGCTGACTTCTCTGCTCAGGGTACCAAGGCTGAAATAACATGCCAGTGGGGTGTGTTCTCATCTGCCTGTTTGAGCTGCTATTGCAAAACACCATAGGTCAGGTGGGTTTTAAGCAACAGAAATGTCTTTCTCACAGTTCAGGAGATGGGAAGTCCACAGTCAAGGCTCCAACACAATCAGGGACTGGTGAGAGCCCTTTCCCTTGGTCATGGAGGTCTTGTCTCACTGTGTCCTTGAATGACTGGAGGGGCAAGGAGCAGGGGTGGGGCTGTGTGGAGGGAGGGTAAGATTTTTTCATAGCACTAATTCCATCCATGGGGGCTCTACCTCATGACCTGAGCACCTCCCAAAGGACTTCCTAGGAAGGAAAAGGCCTCACGTCAGCTAAATCATCCCTCTAGGAAGTCTTCCTAGCTGTCATACCTTCTTCATCCCTCAAGGAGCCTTCACAGCACATTTCCACAGAGATCCTGTGGTGGGTCAGGCTCTAAGACAGTCCCCTTGGTTACTGCCAAGGATCAGAAAATAAATACAGAGTACTCTTGCACTTAGTAGGTGCTCAATAAACCATGGCAGAAATAGACTGGAAGGACCTGTGTCTTGCTCCACTACTCGGACACTGGGGAGGAGTACATTTTGCTGAGCATCTGCTGAGTACCTCCTAATGGATCACAGATAAAAGTCAGAGGCTAAGATTTCGGGACAGACATTTCAAGGGGACATGAACATTGGACCAATGGGGAAGCTCTTGCCTATTCAGGGTGCGACATGACAACGTTCATGGAGGGTGGAGTCAAGAAGATAGAGAGGAACAGACATGGAGTGACTTCTCAGGGGGGTGGAGCTGGTGAGAGCCGAGAGTGATGGGGGGTGAGCAGCCAGGGTGATGGTCACTGGGACTTGGTGCCAACTCCTGGCTAAGGCATGTGGTGGCACTGCCCAATGAGAGAAGCCCCCAGGAAGGAATGACAGCTTTGGGACAGTGTGGTACAGATGCTGACAATGCGAGCCTGGAGTTTAGATGAGAGACTGTGATCACAGCAGTGTAAGAGTCATTATGCTTGAGGTGTGGTTTGGGGTTCAGCTGACTGAAACCCTAAGAGAATGGCCCCACACAGGAGCTAGAATGTCTGGGAGGCCTGAGAATGTTCATTTTTAATGAATTCCAAGGTGATTCTGGTGATGGTGGGGGGGGAGGCTACAGGATGACCTTGGGGGTGTAGCCTGGCCCAGGAGCCACCTATACCTGGATGCACTCAGGAGATGACTCATCCAATTCTAATGTGGTTTAAGCTCTACTAGACCAGGAGGACTGTGTGACTGGAGACCCTTGGAGCAGCCCCCCAGGACCCCTCTCCCCCTTGCAGGCTGCTTGGTGAGCAGGAGCCCCTGGCTCTTGGCAGCTGTGGGTAAACTTCTGTCCTTGCAATCTGACAGCTCGCCCTGGTCCTCTGTGCCTGCCACTTAGCCAACTTGTCAAAGCACCACTTGTAACACCTCTTCAGTGATCCCCGGCACTGTCTTCCACAAATCCCCTTAGAGATGAGTTGTCTTAATGAAACACGCTCCAGATTGCTATGCGATCGAGTATTTGCCTTGCCGATCACTAAAGGACCATCTCCTGCTCTCGACAGAAATCTGCAAGGCAGTGTCATTAGGACATTTCATTCCTTTAGTGCCAAGGATCAGAACATAAGCAGAGGGCTCTCTGCACTTAGTAGGTGCTCAATAAATAGCAGACAGAGGTTGGAACACTCCATCCCTGTTCCACTGCTAAGGATCCTGGGAGAAATGCATTTACCGGAGCATCTGCAGTTCAGAGATGAGTCAAAGGATTTCAGGATCAGGCTAGGGTCTCAGTGGGAATCCCTGCCATTAGTCTCCAGAACAATTACACCTTGAAATCAGGGTGGGTGTCAAGAGCCTGGGTGCAGTCTGCTATGGTCTATCTAGTTACATTTGATACAGGGTAATGACGTAGTTGAAAATTGAATAGGTGCCAAAATGCCCTGGTAAGTGGAGTCTGAAGGAACCAGGAGAGAAAATGGGAAGGGCGGGAAGGGTGTGTGTGTGAGAGGGTGGAGATAAAAGAAAAGAGCGAGGAAAAAAGAAAAGGAAAGGAAGGAGATGAGAATGGCAGACTGAGAGAACAGGCCCATGTGGCCTTCCAGGGGAACCCCCTGAAGAGTGAGCTGGAGATGGCAAGGAGCCATGGTGACCAGTGGAAGAGTAGCCGGTGTGAAGAGTATGACACCGCAGCAAGGCGGCATAGTGAGCTGGTACCTGGAGATGGTCAGGGATTTGGAAAGCTGATTTATGCATCAGCAATTGTGGAAAAAGTCTGAAGCACCTTGGAGAAGCGGAGCAGCTTGGAACACTGGAGAAGAAGCGAAGAAAAGATGCAGGAGAAAGACTGGACTTTGCAGCACCTGCCTCAGATTTGGAGGGGTAAAGGGGCACCATCTTGGACATATGTCTTTGGAACTTTTGGCACTGGAAATCATGACTGGGGTAAGATAATCGGTCACTTGTGGCTGTGAGGATTTTTCATTTTCCTGGTTAATTTCCTTGTTAATAAAACCATGTTGTTGGACTGCATTTGAGTTGGAACTGCTACACGCGGGTGATACGGACCTGTATTTGTTGGTTAGTGGCTTCTGCCCCCTTTAGTCCTGGTATCACGTTCACCTGCATCCCTTGCTCCATGTGAATCAAGCCACAGAATGTTTAGATTTCAGAACCAACATAGGTGACTCAGAAAGTCCAAACCAACAGCTTTCTCTGTGCTTCAGACACGTTAAATGGGTTTCTCTCCACTCCCCTTACCGTTGGGGTTTGGTTCCAGACTCTTTCACTCTTTGGCATCGTCTCACAAGCCTTCACTCTTTTTCAAATCACAAGTCAGTCGCAGGGAGCTGCGAATGAACTGGAAGATTTCAACCTCTTTGCTGATCAAACAGAATGGCTGGCCCTGTGGCCCCAAGGAGCCACACTCACCTAACGAAAGATGAAGAAGACTCCGCCACTTAGCTGCGAAGTGAGCCTGTGCCTTTAGCAGATGAGTCTGTCTCCCTGGATCCTGGGTGTTTCCTCTCCCTCTCCTCTTCCTCCCTCACTTCCCCCTCCTTGAGGCCCTACAGACTCAGGCACGAGGCAGACAGATAGCTCTTGACGTGCGTGGAGCGGCTCACAGGCGGAACTCACAGGATTCCATTTTCCGGTGACTTCCCTTTGATCCCCTTTCACTCCACTGAAGACTTACAACCCTGACTTCCCCACAAAGCATTTCCACCGCCAGGCTTGTCAGAAGACATCCCCTTCCCAAGCATCTTTAATGTAAATTTCATGTCATTTCTGAAATAAAGCTGCTCCCTATCGTGCTACAGGAGCAGAGGCATTTCCCACCGAATTAAGCAAAGAGCTGAGAACCTGCAAGAACAGAAAACACGGAGTGCTCGTCTTTAGTCCTTGTGCATTTGTTCAGCAGCCAGTCACTATCACCTGTGATGGCTATAGACGCCATCCCTGTGGTCTACGCTCCACACTAGTGTTGGAAAGAGATAACATCTCCAGCGGTCCTGTGCAAAGCAGGCAGTTACCACCACCTCCTTTACCTGCCTCACTCCACGCATCCCTCAGTGCTCGATGGAAACCGAACCTATCGCACTTGGCACTTTATGAGACAAGAAACTGGAAAATCAGGGAGGTTAAGTCATCTGTCCAAGGCCACACAGCTAATGATGGTGGAGTTGAAATGAGAACATGGACGCCTGTGGGCTTAGTAGTGCAGGTGCAGATGAAGGAACTGCGCGTGACTGTGCAGGAGAAGTTCGGCAATGCAATCGCTCCGTCACTCTGTACCCCCCACTCAGCTGCTGATAGGAAAGGTGTCTTCCACCTAGGAGTAAAGACCAGTGACACTGGGCTTGTTAATTATGACTGCAGGCTGCAGACCTGGTCAGCCTGGGCAGGTGTTTGCTAACCCTCCGTGATTGCAACCGCTGGTCATTTGTTTTCTGGAGTTAGTATAAACCCTTGACCAAGCTAAGGAGCCCTCACTGTATTGGGGGGTTTTCTGGGTTTTTTTTTTATTGGGGGTGCTGCCTACGCATTCAATGTACTCAACAAAGGACTATTTTGGCTGGTGGGTCTGGACAGGTTTGTGACTTAATGCTTATGATATGTGAACGATCAGTTGCTATGACTGGTCATTGTAGCTGAGGCTTGGTTGGAGGCTTGAAGAGTGGGAGGGGGTTCTACCAGGTGAGTCCATTTAGACAAGAGATGGCAGTTTTCATCTCACTGCAGGGGGCTACCTGCTCATGAAAATGTGGACTCTGCTACCGAAATCTACCTAGTGATCTCGAGGACAGGGTCACTGTTTCTAAGATGCTTTCCTCTAAATTGTCTTTGTTGCCTCTATCTTATCTGCTGTGAGAGTTTGGGGGAGGGTGGTGGCAGCAGGGACTTGGCTGTTGAAAGCTTCAAAGGGGATGCATAGGAGGTTCAGCTAATGCTGCCAGATTCTTCTGGAAGAGCAAGATGTTGAGACCTTCTCCAGGGAAGCTGGAGACATGACATTGTCAAGAGGCAATGACATTGTTGACATTGTCAGTTCCCCTGGGTGTGGGGCCTGACTGTGAACTTGGATTAATGTATGTGCCTGGATGATATGGGGGTGTAATTTAACCCCCCAGCTTTACCCAAGATCATTACTTTGTGTTCCTCTCTTTGTCTGACCATGGGTGGAGCCAAGAACAGACTAGGAACAAATGTCACTGAATCCTAAGTCCCACTTCTAGCAACATGCTCCACACCTATTCTTCACAGAAGTCCAGTGTGATGGTTCTTATCCCCATGATAACACTGGGGCTCTGGGTGGTAAATTGATTTCCCTGAGTTTCCTCAGTGGGGGGTGGAGGGGACAGTGCCTGGCCTGCCTGGCCCCCATCTCCTTGCTTCTAATTCCTCTTGTTCTTTCTCTTATTCCCAGAGGCTTGGGTTTGGCCTGGAACCAGTGGCTTATTCCAACAGTCATCACACTGGTTGCACACTGGAACCTCAGGGGGAACATATTCAAAGTATACCCAACACCTGGGCTCTGCTCCAGATGATCAGAACAGGGTTGCTGGCAGTGAGGTCCCGACATCAGTATTTCAAAATTACTCCATTGGGTGAGTCCAAAGTTTGGCTTGGGCTGTAGCTGCTGGTCTAGCCCAGTGGCTGAGGTGGCGCTTGAGCTGGCAACTATTCCAAGATGGCAGCAGTACCTAGCTGTGACAGACACCTTAGACCAGAGGTGTTTGGTAATCCACAGAGCCCAGAGAAACTCACCTATTTAGCACCTAGGGGCATCTCCACTAGGTAGCTGGGGGAGCCTCTGAGACTGGGTGCCCTGGGGGGAGAAGCGGGCACTGAGGTCTCTGTTTCCTAGGGTGAAGATGACGAGCTGGTGACCAGGGGCTGGCCTGACCCAGGCCATGTTGGCTTTCACTTGCACGGGGTTGAACTTGGCTTTGAACTAGTTGCCACGTCTTAAGGATTAAGAGGTAAGAGAAAAAAAATCTGCATTTCCAGCTTTTTTTTTTTTGAAACTGAAAATGTGCCTCAGTTTCCTCATCTCTATCATACAGTCTGCGGTCCTGAGGGACACAGTTAGTTGGGGCTGAGCTTATCTTGTTCTAATGGGGTTCAGGTTACCCAGCATACCACTGACCCCACTGGCTTTCTCATCACTCACCCCTCCAGGTCACTCATTTTCAATTCTGGACTGTCCCTGAGGCCATCTGCACGAATGACTTGACAGTGGATAGCAAACAGGAAATGTTAAGATATAAAATAATTTATTTGATGAAAAGGGACCATCTTGGCTTGACCCTTGGTAAACAGTCTACGTGGAAATATTCTATTTTTTTTTTTTTTTTTTTTTTGCATTTGATGATGACTATTGCCCACCACTGGTCAGAGCCAAGCTGCTGCCCCGGGGGTGCTCATGCCCAGGCTTGCCTGGAGGCATTCCTAGGGCTCCCCTCCAGCTCCAAGGCCAAGAGGGACCCCCTCTGCAATGAGAGGAAACCCCTCTTTTGCATATCCCCCGGTTCCCTCCCTCCACCCCCAGACCCAGCTACACACACCAACCATCAGTTTCCACCAGAAAACACAGGGTGAGGTTTCCCTGGCAACCCCAAGTCGCTGCCTCATCGCCGGCACACTTTGCAGTTGGAAAGCAGCGCAGCCAGTTGCTGGAAGGGGAGGCAGCTGGTGCAGAGGGTTGAGACGGGAGCCAGGCCGGGAGGCAGCTCTTGGCCCTCCTACCTGGCCATCTCTCCACATAGGGGGACCCTGACCCCCACAGGAAGCCCTCAGCTCCCCAGCTCACCCGTCTGCAACAGGGACTGAGGGGCCAGGCTCGCACCCCAAGGAAAGAGTGGGTAAGAGTGCCCAGGAGGGTGACCAAGAAGCACTGCCCACTTGAGAAGTGTGTGACCTCTTGGGCTGAATGTACCCGAGCCATTTATAGGCAGATGGGCACAGTATATTTTAGGGGTGCCAAAGGAATATTTAGGTACTATGCCATAAGCCAAGCCCTCGAAATCTTGGTGTAGGGCACACAGGTGAATGATGGCATTCAAAATAAAGAAAAGAGAGAAAGAAAGAAAGAAAAAGGAGAGAGCAAGAAAGAGAGAGGAGAGAGAGAAAGCCTTTTAAATACTCTCTGTCAGTAATGAGCAGAGAAGAGCACCGCATCAGGCTGTACTTGCACCCCATGGGGTTGGGAGGGATGAGGAGGATGTCAGGTAACCATTAATTCTTTCCCTAATGCCTGGGTGGATTACACCTGCACCCCCCCCCCAGTTCTTATCCTCCCTGCAGTTAAACATCATAAGGGCTCTGCTGCTTCTGCTGGGGTCTGTGGTCAAGGCTGGGGGCATATCAACCTCCCATCCTGAGACCCACTGTTCCTAGATCCGCCCCCAGCAGACTCTCCAGCATCTCACCCCAGGCTACGATGAACATACCGAAGGCCTTGACCTAGAAAGGCATGAGCACCGGGAGCAGATCGCACTACACAGTTGCTAGAGTGATGCTTTGTTATTTGTAACCAACCAGCCACTAGCTATTTACTGAGTGCCATTGTACAAGGCGCCGCACACACACCAATTGCGCAGAGCTTAGCATCTTTCCAGAATATTAGATTTGTGCCGAGCCTAGCTGCATAAATAGTGATGCCCCAAATCCTCTACAGGGGTTTAATTTGATTCCTCCCCTTACAGAGAGCTGTGCAAAGTTTTACAAGGAGAACGGCACATGGATAATTGCTCCTGTTGGTAAGCAAGAGGACAAGGCAAATCCTTGTCACTGCGATGGGTAGCCTCCCACCGTAATGAGACGCACGGCGGGATCTGCAGATGGCAGTGTCTCTGTGGACCTGGTGAACTTGATGATGGGTCTGGGGCCGATTGCCGAGGGGCAGGAGAGTCCTAGGACTGATGAGCTGAGACCCGGGGGGAACTCAGATTCTATATTCATAATATCTTTAGTGTAAATGGACATTCAGATTTATGTTTATCTATTTGCATTTTGATTTACAGCCAGCACCCTTGCCAGATAAAGTCATATTTCTGGGGGGCAGAGAAGTGTGAACAAAGCAGAAGTGATGGGGGTGGGGAGCTTTATCAGGATTGAGGTTCAGGGGAGGGAAGGATGGCCTTTATGGGAAGGCATTGCTGGGAGAGCGGAGGAGCATCCTGGCTGGGGGAGAACTGGGGAGATGTTCGGTCAAGAGAACTGGTGGAGGGGAGGGTGAATAGGAAAGAGCTATTATTCCCTTGGGCTGGAGGCTGGCAGCCTGAGGAACTCCATGGAGGTTGTGTCTGGGTAAGTAGAAGGAGGGACTGAGACAAGGAAAGACTGAGAAAAGGATGGGGGGAGAAAGAGATGGAGGGAGCTAAGCAAGCATTCTGGGACTGGACTCCAGCTCTTTCCATGGCCACCACTTCCCATCAGAGATCTCCCCCCAGCTACTCAGGTTTAACACTAGTCCCTCCCCTCCAAACATGTTAACACCTACAGTAAATCATCATAGTATTACTAGCTCCGGTTTGTCTAGAAATCAGGGTGTGACAAGCACCTGTGGTTGTGATCTCATTTATGCTCATAGCAAAGCCCTACAGGACAGTCATGCTCTCAGTCTCTAAACAGGGTAACCGACCAACATAGTGGGTTGATTTCCAAGGGGTGATGGAGAAGCAGGACTTGATCCCATAGTGATGAGATGCAGGTATTAGGGTCTGGAGCCCCAAGAATACAAAGTGGCAGGTGCTGAAGCCAAGGGCATGTTGTCAATCCAGCATCCTGGTTCCCCACCAGCTGCTACCTTTCCTGATCCTGTGCCCAGACTGCTTTGTTATCTGGGGGGGGGGCCTCATCCCTCCCCATCTCCATCAAGTCTCATCCCAAACTGCACCTCTCTCTGGTCCTCTGCATCTGGGTCCCATTCATTCTGGCTTCTCTCCACTTGACAAAAGTGACAGCACCATTACTGACAAGCAACAGCCATCTCTCCCTTTCACTGTCATGGTGGAGCCCCCATTGTAGAATCAATGGGAAACCAGCACAATCTTGTCTGCAGTCCCACCACCTGTGCTGTTCTGTCCATTGGTGACCCCCTGTCTGTGGGTTTCAGTAAGTGGATACAACAGCACTGCATCCTCTTTTCAACTTTGCTATCTTAGAAAAAGAAATAAAAAGGAGACAAAAGGAACTCAAGCTGTTCCTGTTTTGGTTGCTGCTAATGATCTTAATTATTCTAAAAATGAAAGTTCCAAAGTGACCCTAGACTAAGTCAGACACCCCTTGAGGCATGAAGAGTAAATTGTACTTACTTTAGAGTTCTGGCATGCTGGGAATAAACATGATAGAAAATTCAGAAATAAATCTATGCTGCTCCAGTCTAACAGAAACAAGCGAGTATTTCCTCAACCTCAGGGCATTTGCACATGCTGGTTTTCCCCCTGGAATCGCTACACCTGCACTTCCACCAGGCTGACTTGTGGCTCTTGAGGCCTCCGTTCTTAATTACCTGGGCTGGTGGGCTTTCCTGATCCACTCTCTTTTGCATGACTCTCATTCACATCACTCTTATGGTTCAGGAAACTTCAGGTTAAGAATGAATACGAAGCAGTGTCTGGCTGGTGCTGCACTATATCCACACCCCAGGTGCACAAAACGGACACTCTCAAAGTTTCTCCCAAAGTTTGGTCTTTGGGACAGGCTCTTGAGGCTAGGAATTACTTGAGTCCGCGGTTTTGAGACTACCCTGGGCAACATAGTGAGACCTAGTCTCAAAAAAACAGCTGAGTATGATGGCACGCCTGTAATTCCAGCTACCTGGGAGGCTGAGGCTAGGAATCACGAGTCTGTAGGCTCGGGACTACCCTGGGCAATATAGCGAGACCTAGTCTCAAAAACCAAAAACTAAAACAAAACTTAAGTCCATGTTTCTTTGGCTAGAACTGTTTCTCCTTAGGATGGGTCTGCTCTCTCAGCTACAAGGAAAGTTATGGGTATTTTAAATTGGGCATGCCGTGGAGGGAATAATTTTGGATTCTGATAGTAAGAAAGAAGGGGGACTAGACACTGGGGATAGGAAACTAGACTTGTCACACCCTAGGTGTGAGGATTAGGGAGACACTAAAATGACATGATAATATGATTATCTACACAGA
Organism: Uropsilus gracilis; assembly: GCA_004024945.1. Lineage (NCBI taxonomy): Eukaryota > Metazoa > Chordata > Mammalia > Eulipotyphla > Talpidae > Uropsilus > Uropsilus gracilis. The sequence continues at coordinate 28,898 of PVHY01011224.1, read as the reverse complement.
AAACTTCACTCTGCTGAAAAATTATTAGAATTAATAAATGAGACCAGCATGTTCACTTTTATAAGATCAGTACAAAAATTAATTGCATTCCTATAGCTGGGTAACCATTTATGACAGCAACAGAAACAGTGAAGTATCTAGGAATAAATTAAGTAAGATGTATGCAAGCCAGTTAGGGGGAAAATTATAAAATTATTCAAAGACATAAAATTGGACTTAAATGGAGAGATGAATCATGATTGTGGATTAGAAAAATCAATAGCAGCAAGATAAAAGGAGCTAATACCTTCACACCCAACAATTTCATTCCTGTGGGATAACTTGGAGAATGCTCTTGTGTGTGTGTGGGTGATTGTGACCAGGAGGGTTGTTTTCATAGTGAAAAGGAAGCAACAACTTCATTTCTACCAACAAGAGAATGTAAGCAAAATTGGCATACTCATCCAGTGAAATGATCTCTAATAATGAAAATGGATCCATTGCAGCCAATGGTCTGACATGGTTGATCCTAAAATAGTGGTAAGCTAAAGAGCAAGTCACAGAAGGAAGAACACAGTACTATTCTACTGACATACTCAAAATATGCAAAATGAAAGGATATATTGTTTAGGAATATCCACCTAGGAAACTATTTGGCAATGCACAGAGTTGATAAGCGCCTAATTCAGGGAGAGGGCTACTTGTGGGATGGGGTAGAAATGATACTGGGATACCTCAGAAGCAGGAACCCACAGCAGCAGTGGTGGTATTTCACTCTGCTGCTCCACCACAGGCCTGCTCTGGTTGTGGTTCGTCAGGGTCCAGTTACCTCCCTTTCATATGTGGTGTTAGGATTGCAGAATGGACCAATCAGGTTTAAGCTATGAGCTGATTGGTGCTAAACGGTCCAATCAGCCATAGGATTGAAAATAGTCCAATCATATTTGTTGGTCAGGGGCCTTTCAAGAAGATATAAGGCAGGGCCAGAGGGAGCTGTTCTAGCTGTTCTAGCTGTTCTAGCCTCTGAAGGAAGGAGAAGACTGTTCCTGGTCTCTGAGAAATGAAGAAAGAGGAAGCATTTAGCAGTTGCCCTCTGATGATGGAAGGGAAGCTGAAGACCTCTGTCAGAGACTGGGCCTCTGGTTGGTAAGTGGATACACCAAGCAATGCACCCTCTTTTCAATTTTGTCATCAGGGACTCTGGTCCTGTCTCTGCCATCAGGTGAAAGGAGCATCAAAGGCCCCAGGCCTGGTGTTTCAAAGAGCTCTTTGTTGTTGGTGTAGTTCAACACCTCACAAACTTAAAGTGCGTTAATACTTGGTGTCTTTGACACTGCCTCTGGGTGACCATTAGTGACCACCACTACTGGCCAGTACTCCTAGTGACCAGTGGTGACCATCACTACTGGCCATTGTGGTCCAGTTCTGTTGACCGGTGACAGGCACTCTGCTTCTACTTCTATTCTTCTGGGGTGAGATAGCTGGTCACCTGTGGCTCTTTGTTTCCCCTGTTTGTAAAATCAGCCCCGCTGTTATTGCTCCTGAAACCTAAGGTGTTATGCAATTGTGTGTGTAGGCGAGAACCCATAGACAGTGATGTGTCCTCTATTGGGCACTGTCGTTTGAACTACCATGGCCCCCTCAGGTGTAGGTGTCGTGTAGCTGTAGCCCTTAGTTCTGACTTTTAGCCTTTTGGGCTTTTGGTGGCTCCCTTCTCTTGAGAGACCTCCCACCCTGTTTTAGAAAGAAGGGGCTGAACACAGTAAAAAAACAGGAAGAAGTCCAAAGGAGAAATACAAAAAGCCAACAGGCACATGAAATAATGCTCAATGTTGTTAGTAATCTGGGAAATGCAAATCAAAACTACAATGAGATACCACCTCACACCAGTAAGAATGGCCCTCATCAAAACAAAACAAAACAAAACAAAACAATAAAAAACGGGTAACAACAAGTGCTGGTATGGATGCAGAAAGGAACACTCCTTATACTGTTGGTGGGGATGTAAACTGATCCAGCCACTATGGAAAGCTGTGTGGAGTACCCTAAAATTAATGAAAATGGAACTACTATCTGATATTTATTGCAGCACTCTTTATAATTGCAAAGACATGGAAACAACACAAATGCCCCAAGATAGACGATTGGATGAAAAAGATGTGGTATATATACACAATGGAATATTACTTATCAATTAAAAATGACAAATTAGATGAATTTATGGTAACATGGATGTACCTAGAAGAAATTATATTAGCAGAAACAAGTCAGAAAGAAAAAGACAGAAACCAAATGGTTTCACTAATATGTGGGGCATAGGAAAAACAAGCAAAAGGTCAGGAGGAAAAGTCAAAACAAGCTAAAAAACAAACTAAAGTACACAACTGGGGAGGAGGGGTGGGGAAGATGGGAGAGAGTGGTCAGGGAGGGAAGGTGATGGGTGATCCCCGGGGAACACAAAGATGTGAAACACACACACACACACATATATATATTAATATATAAACATATATTAAATAAAATAAATAAAATTGTTGCATCTAAAGAACAAAAAATAAAAGAAGGGGCTGAACAGCCCAGATTGTTGAGGTGTTGCTAATGTTTGGATTTTAATTGGAATCATGACTCTGTAGATGCTACTTGCAGTATTCTTTTTTATAGATGTGAAATATGTCCAAATAAATTTTAAAAACTTAACATCGAAAAAACATCCTGATACCAATAATCCATTCACAGAGTCTTTCCAACACACCTACAATCTCTTCCAACCCCTGTGTTGAACAGAGGTTGACACCGGCTGGGATGACGCATAATTAGATAGCAGATCTGGACTAGAACTTTCCTTCTGGGGAGATGGCTCACAAAATGAAAGATCCCTGGGATTTGTTCGTTTTGCAGGTTAGGATTTTAATGTATTGGATTTTTCAGAACAAGAGACATGATATTCCCCAAACAGACAGGAAATAGACTGAAGGTGTATGCTGAGAGATAAAAAGCCTCCTCACACTGTCTTCTGGTAACATCAAGAGAAACCCAAAGATGTTGTGGCTCACAGGGAAGACCCTAGTGGCAAAGACACCCAGTATTTCACATGTCAGTCATTGCTGAGATCCCAAGATTTTCTGAGAGGAACCAGAGAGATGGAGCTGAGCCTGGGTTCCATCCTAGAATGCCCAGCAGACTTAGCACGTCACTGATATTTTGGAGTTCATATTCCTAGGGGTGTGGGAAGGGGGCAGATGGTTGTGCTCATTAATCTGGAATTCCAGATTCCATGGAGTTAAACTTGTGGTGGGGGGGTAGTTCGGCATCAGTGCCACCCCTTTCTAGGACAGGAAGAAGCAGCCGGAAAGATGCTATTTTAAAAAAAAATCCCCCCCAATTTGATTTGCTAAAGCTGATAAGCAACCTCCACATCTTCCGGTGGAGAAGCGCGGGTCTGATTTTTCTAGGAAAGTCTATTTAGCCCCCAACACAGATTGCATTTCTTTTTAAAGCAACATGAGTGATAAAGTATCTTAGTACCAAATCAATAGAAAGCAGTTTAGTGGCCTCTGAAGTCTTCCAGGCAGTCTCTCATTTGGTCCTCGCTATAGGAAAGATCAAATGAGAAGTTACCAGCTTTCTTGTGTGTTTTAGTTATTTGCTACGTAAATCACTGGAAAACATTCAGACAGTCATTTAGAACAGGGGCAGAGGCTTCTCTGTTCCCAGCACCTCTCATCCTCCTAAAGGATGGGGCAGAGAAGAGGTTCCCATATTTCACTGGTGACAGGATGAAGGACCTGGCGGTTATTTTTCTTCAGCATCCTGTCTTTACTTCTTAAGTTTTCAAAGAAAAAAAAAGTTTGCTTCCATGTTCTCTCTGGAAGCTTTGCTCCCCATCTGTCAGGCAACCAGAAGAAAATGTTGCCTTCAACCTGCTCGCAAAAGATAGGCCACAGGTGATATACATTACAAAGGAATATAGGAACTGGAAGGGGTGGAGGGAGGGAGAAAGTGCTTTGCTGTATCTTTGCTCTGAGTAGGAGAGAGACCTGATGGCCAACCTCAGTTACAAGAAGGACCCTCTTTGGTGCCATTGATAGGGGGATGTTTTGATTGGGAAAGCCCAGTGGTGCATTGTATGAAAGCTACTGTTGTCATGTGGCCAGCAAACTCATGCTGGTGGTCAGCACGCTCTGTCAATGAATATTTTTCTCAAATTTTAGGCACACAGCAGACTCACACTCCTGCCTCAGTGGGGCTAAGCAGGGCTGTGTGGCTACTTGCTTTGATCAATGAAACATGAATAACAACAACAACAAAATATGAGCAACACGCGGTGAACCTATGAGCAGTGATGCATGACCAGTGACCTGTTCTCCTCAAAACAAAGCAACAGGGCTACTCCAGCTTCATTTCCTAAAGGCTTCAGTGGAAAGAGAGCCCTGCCCACCTGACCAGGCATGTTCACCATGAACAATAAAACTGTTCTTCCAAGCCCCAAAGATCTTGTCTCTTTTGTTATTGCAACATGTCCTAGCCTATACTGACTGACTAAATACACTGATTAATACACACTGATTAAACTCTGACGATGGGTCAGGTCACAGATGAACAATGAGATGCTCTCATTTGATTCTCACAATGACCTTGTAAGATGGACATGATGATATTTTTTTCTACTGAGGCAGCATTGTAGGCACAAAGACAGTAAGCAGCATGCCCGAGGTCATGGAGGGGGCATGCCAGAAGCAGATGTCAACACAGGCAGACCATCTCCAGAGTTTGCAGTGAAAACCTTCAGGTTGTTATAGGAAACTGGAGAGTTACAGGAAGCTGGAGAGTCACCCATGGGGAAGAAGGATGTTCTTTAAAATTGAACTTTGACCAGCTGCCCTCCCACCTCACTCACTCACCCCACCTCGTTCCCTGGGATAAAGGTAGGACCTTCATAAAGCCAGCAGCATCACAGAACCAGGGTCAGAGAAGTGTCAGTGTGGAGTTCAGACCTTAAAGTCTGAACTTTTTCATACTTTAAAAAATAATGGGACATTTCGTGAGGGGAAATAGATGATATCCATAGTTAGCTGGGTCTGGTATTTATTGGGTCAGCTCCTTTGCCAGAAGATCCCACGTTCATCAGCATGCTGTGCCTGAGTGTGAGTGATGGATGAAAGTAAATATTCTTGGTGCAGTGTGTATGGGGGGAGGGGAGAAGGGGTGATTTCTGGGAGAGGGGTGTTTGCAACAGTTGGGTGTCCAGCAGGGTTGGTTTGGGTGTCAAAGGCCAGGGGTGGTCTCTGAGCATCCTTTGCTCCATCTTGGTCACAGTGCAGATGCAATTACAGGATTTATCTAAATCTTTCTTGAACTACCTCTATCTTTTGCCCATGCCACCTCTAGCATAAAGAAAAGTTGTTTAAAATGGGGCCTCCTTGAATTTCTCCTAAAACAAGTTCTTTTATGTTTTCAGTCAAGAAGGGAAACACCAGTATTTTTTTAATTTCATAAAGAAATCTGTTTCCTTGGGTTTCTTTATGATTTTTGTACATTTGGATCCCTCTCAATCATATTCTGGGTGACTTGGATGACATAGAGACCTGCTTTACCCCCACCCCCGTTTTCACAATTGTAAGTAGTTCCCTTAAGAGGAAACCAAAAAAGCAGTGGAAAAATACAACGAAACAAAACCCCAAACTCCCCAAACTTCAAAGTAGTCATTGGTGGTTTTGTCTACACTGTGGTTGTTAGAATGTGAGCTACCCTGAGAGAACCTATAAGGATAAAAATAATCCCCCAACCCTCTGTTCAGAAATCTGTACTCAAAGCATTTTCCAAATCACAGAAAGATTTGGGCGTTCGTTTTCCAAAATTACTCTCTTTATAATGAGATTTTCTTTAAACTTCAGATTTCAGCTGGTGCCTTGTGAGAGGATAAGGGGCCCCTTCTCCTCACCTTTGAAAAGCCTGTTTCAAAATCGGTCAGTAAACATATGCATTTCATGAAGTCACAAAAACAATGCTCCTGGGCCCAGGCGAGTCTGGTGAAACATGTTTTTAGACCCAACCTTAGAGAGTCAATTCATTATCTTAATAGACATGAAATGCGTGAACATGGGTGGAAACCTACAGCTAATTGTCTTACCAACAAGACCGGGGGCGTCTTTCCTTCTAATTGGCCATCTAATAACATGGTTCCTTTTTTGATTTATTTGCTGACACAGCTCTAAGATATGTAGCTTTCCTTCTTACTATTTCTAGCTTCGGGGTGTTGCTGTGAGGCTATCTCTGCCTTAGGCCCAGATGCTAGCATGGATGGCTCCCACGAGTATAGAACAGCCATCTCCTTGTGATTGGATCGTGAGATTTGCTTGCACCCGACTGTGCAGCCAGTAGGAAGCAGCTTCTGCAGGCAGCTGGAAACGGGGTGCCATGAACCACAACAGGGGTCTGTCCCTGGGAAGGTGGTATGAGCTGGTATGACTTTGAATGAGCTGGTATGACTTTCCAAGGTAGCTGTGAGCCATTGAAGGTGCCACCCCTTCCTGTCCTCCATCTCCCTGCAGGACAGCTCCCTCCAGAGCCAGTCAAGTTCACCTTTCACAGGCCAGGGAGAAAGTGTCCTGGAGAGACAAGCCAGAGGACCTAGGAAAGTGTGTGCACTGGGGCTGATCCACAGGGGCTGCCAGATGGGTGACCAGTTACTGATCAGGCCAAACTTATATCTCAGTGTTGCAAGAGTGACAGGCTCCTTCAGTCCTTCTAACCACCCAGATCCTGCATCTTACTTATGAGTCCATCTATCTATCTATCTATCTATCTATCTATCTATCTATCTATCTATCTATCTATCTATCTATCTATCTATCTATCTATCTATCTATCTATCTATCTATCTATCTATCTATCTATCTATCTATCTATCGATCAATCCATGCATCCATCCACCCACCTATCTATTATTTATCCATTCATCCACTTATCTATCTATCCATTCACCTATCTATCTGTCCATCTATCATCCATCCATCCACATACCCATCCACATATCCATCCATCCATCCATCCATCCATCCATCCATCCATCCATCCATCCATCCATCCATCCATCTTTCTAGTATCCTTTACATTGATGAGCAAACTCTCTGATGATGACTCTGGAGGACTTAGGACCCAATGCAGGGAGTAGGCTCTCAGAGCTGAAGTCTCTCAAATACTGCAGACAGCAGTTGGTATAGTCCCAGTGGTTCTCCCACCACCATCGCCCTCTGATCTGTCTCCACCATCTCCTGTGCTCTTCCCACCCCCACCCTTCCCCACTCCTGTTGGATGCCTCAGATATACATCCAGCTTGCAAGTTTCATCTTTTTCTTGACCTTCTGGTCATCCTCTATTTTCCACAAACACAGTCCCAAAATTAACAACAGTGTAAGAAAGCAAGTAGAGTGACTCATTAAAACAACTATTAGCTAGGTGTCCATTTTTCTCACTTTCCCACGCTGGCCAGTCAGACAGCTAGTGATGAAGGGTTTTTTAAAGGAAATTATGATACCGGCCATAGGACCCAGAACAGGACTGAGGCTGAGAACTCAAGCCCAAGGTCACCACTGGGCTCCAACCTGGGCTGTCACAGTTTTCCTGATCAATAGGTGACATGTGACCACACTGAGGATGAAGCCATCCCCACCACACTAGTTCCCTTCCCTGCTATTTCCTTCCTTTATCGATTAGTGGGGCTACCTCCCAGGGGTGGGTGGGCTTAGCCACCACAGTGCTGGGCACTGAGCAATGCCCACTGGAGCCAGGCAGGAAGGGGACTGTCAGTATCTCCTCCCCACCCAGCCCAGGAAGACACTGAAATTGATGAGGGAGAAAAGACAGCTAGTATCATCTGAGTCGGATTTTTCTGAGTCCATAAAATACAAGGTGCATAGATGAATATCCTTCCTTCTTTTCGGTGCAGGCTGTATTGTGACACTAGCGAACTCCTAGGGCTCCTGTGAATGAAATGGGACTGTGAGTACAAAGGATACCCAGAGACACAGATCAGGGAGCCATGGCTTTCTGGAATAGATTCAGGCGGCTGGCTGCTTCATGTGCAAGAAATGGCCCATGATGAATGGGGGAGGCGGGCGTCCGCCCAGCAGGCTTCTGCCTTGATGTCCGATGCTCAGACATATAACCAGAAGTTTCGATTGGACGTTTCTGATCATCAGCGGGACATCTCAACGTGACAGAGAAGGCTGCCTTCAAAGATGAGACCGCACAGTTATCTAACCCGTCAGCCCCAGGAAAGGAAAACAAATGTCTTTTGCTCGTGGAGTTGAAAACTGAGGATCAAAAGAGATCAGAACCCATAACTCACAGGTGAGAAACAGAAAGTCCTGGGAGGGGAGCAAGATTTCGCTTCAGACAGCAACTTGCCTTGCCTGTGATGAGCGCTGGGTTTGTCCAGAACAAGTTTCATTTATTCTCCCAACACTGGGCTGGTTGAAGAAGAATCAAGGGCTGTGGGATTCACTTGAGATGAACTGTTCATGGAAAATTCTGGATGAATGTCCTTTGCATACAGTCTCCCTGAGGAACACAGGTGAGGGGGCCTGAACACCGGCTGGACCTGAACTTGCCCTGACTTCCATGTTTTCCTGAAGGAAGCTAGGAAACAATACGTTCAAACATCTCAGCAAAACGCTCAACTTCCAGCCACAAATCAATGTCATCCAAGCCAGTCCCTTTCTCATTTTCTCTTCCATCAATGACATTGGTTATCTACTTGGTCTCTGCCAGCGGGAACAACTGGATCATTTGAAGTCATTTGATTTGTCCCAGGTCGGGGGAGGGGGGCTGGGATTGGAAGCCTGAGATGAACACTTAACCTGAACTTTCTGTCTGTGGACGGAAAACTCAAAATGATTGCAAAGAGCTGGATTTTGAGCAATGTTTGAATACCTGCTTGAAAGAGAGAACTGGCTTCAATGCTTGAGTAGGTAGGAAAACATTTTGTGTCTGTAACTGTTGCCTACTCTTTAAAAACACTGCAACTTCTTGCAAAAATTTTGCATCTAATAGGCACAGAGCCTCTTCTTCTCGATCTCATTATGAACAGGGGTCTTTCAAGAGTGGAGAGGCAGGAGCTGAAACCATTATGGGGAGCTAGAATTTCCCTTTTCCTGTCATAGCCAGCAAACCGGGCCCCCCATGTGACTAATATTGGAGGGGAAGGTAGAGACCCTGTATTTGAGGACAAAGCACGTTTTTGTTTTCAAAAGTGGCGGGAACCTTCTAGAAAATTTTATCCTAACTTTTAACATTTTCCCATCCTAGAGGTCACAGAATGCCAGACCATGGAGGTATGGATTTCACAGGATGTTTGGTGACCCTGTCCTGTGTTGACAAAAGCAGAACAAAGATGAGCCAAGGGACAATCTCACTAACAATTCTGAGCACCGGCTGCTTTTGTCAGACAAGAAGCCTGGCCACAGTCAAGGCACATTCCTGTGGCCACCACGCTGGTCCTGTGCCTCAGCTCAGAGCTCTCCTCAGGCCCATGGCAGTCTCTGTCCATGGCCTTTCCACGAGGTAGCGTCCACTGAACATTTGGGCCTCAGTTTCCCTCCTCAGCCTGGGGTGCTCTGTCTGCCCATCTCAGCTGACAAGACTCAGCCAGGAGAAAGTGAGAGTGATGAGCGTGCTCAGACCCGGGCTCCAGCTTACAACTGGACCATCTGGTGTTGATCTCCAAGGCTGCGTCAACACATAATCTTCTTAAAACACAAAATCAAAACAGACTCCCACTCCTGATCTATGCTGGGCAGCCTGGGTTTTCCGAAGGTCTCCTGGGGATTGTGAAGCACAAGGGCCAGCCTTTCACCCAACAACCCTTCCAGGTCGCTCCCTGCATGACGCAAAGCAGTTTCTTTCTTTCTGGGCTTCTCACATCCCCTGGCTTCTCCCAGCAGTAGAGACAGCTGCTTAGAGCACTGAGATGGGAGGGATCCCAAAGATCATGGGAGGGACTTTCAAAAAAATCTGCCGTTTTCCCCACCGAGCCAGAACACCCCTCCCTTCACGTTTGATGCTCAAGGCAGTTTCATCCCAAAACCAAGTTTTGCCCAAACATCTGGGCCCCTAAGGGCCTCTGCTAATACCTGGCTACTCATCACTTTCTTTACTTTTCAGGAAGTTTATATTAACAGGAAAATTGCGAAAACAACGCCGAGAGCTCCCATGTGCCCCCGCCCTGCTCTCGGCAGCACGAACAGCTCACATAGCGACACGTTTGTCAGTCGACATCAGTTAACAGATACAACAGGCTGTGCGCAGCTCTCACCCACTTTTCCACAGATGTCCTTCCCTGGACATGACCCAAACTGGTGTCGCCTATTCTCTCTGCAAATCATTCTTTCCTGAAGCACCTTTCTTAGTGTCGTCTAGATGTGTCTAATTGTGCTCTGTCGACCGCTGGCCTGGGGTGTGATTCCCACAATTCTCCAGCATTATTTTGATTGGCTTCGTGAAACCATACCTTGGTTAGTATAATTGCAATTAGACTTAGAGACTGGAGGTAACAAGAACCCACTGAGGCTTCACTGGGTGGTGGGGAGAGTGGGGGGGCTTCATGCTAGTTTTAAGCCACGCCATGTTTCAATCTGTGTGTGCTCGCAGAGTCCTTTGCTGCGTGGAATAGTCAAATGTTCCTGTAAAGCGCCCCCCTTTTACAACCCCCCAGTCAGGCTTCCTGATGTAGTTACTGAAGGGTAAACTCCAGGCCAGAAGGGGGCACTCAAGAGGCCATCACAGCTGGTAGGAGGGTTCAGAACAGGGGTGGGTGGATGCCTGTACCACTCTGGATGGTATTTGTATTATCCTCCTGGTGCTAAGCAAGAAGGAGGCTAATTCCGTAGGTGATCAGTTGATTGATGCATATTTTTGTAAAAAGAGAATTTTTCTTTCTTGCAACCTTATAACTCGGAAGGTTTGGCAATGGCGGATTTTTCAGCCTCTTATTTTCTTCCTCTAGCTCATGCGTTGTTGAGTGATACCCTCCATCACCCTTGGCCATGCCCATTTTTTAGAAAAATAAACAAAAACAATGCGCACGCGGATAAGGTATTCCTCTATTACACTAACTCATGAGACATGGACCTGGGTGGAGACATGATTTCAGGGTCCACTCCTCCCTAACGATGCCTAGCTTTGTTTCAGCGAGGGTTAGAAGGATCAAAAGACTCAGATGGCTCAGTGCTGGGTCAGTCATTAATCAGTAAGCTGCTATTGGAGGATTCCCATCATTGACTGAGAGATTTATATATTATAATATGATCTCCGCTGAAGCGATCGTTATCACTACACCACTATAGTGCAATCTTCTTGCCTACAGTCATGGTCCTGGGCTTAAATATCCAAGATTATTAACCATTTACCTTCCAGGCCCCCTCTATTCCACTCAATGTTTGTCATGGATTCTCTAAGGGTGTCTTTCTGGATAGCAGTCTTCACATATAGTCATGCTTTTTGCAAGGGGTTTTCATTCTGCTCACCCAGGAAAGCTTGAACATGGCTGGGCTGCCACCAAGTTACCAGGAGCTAGATTGTTCCTTTCCCTGCTTTGCTTTTTGGAGTGAAGACTTGTGTGGTCAGCAGACAAAGGTGAGCATGTGCACCTGGCCACTCAGGGGGGAACATGGTAGCTCCCACTGGCCAGCTCCTCAGAGTCCCCAAAGCATCTCTGACATGCTCACAAGAAGCTTCCCAGCAGCCAGCTGAGGGAAAGGGGGCGGGTACTATAATGACCCTCATGCCAGGAGCCTTGGAGACTGGGGCTTAGAGCAGGGTATGCCAGGGGCTGCCTAGAATGGGAGGGAGGGCTCTGATGGAATCCTAAGTCCTTGGTGGTTAGACAGAGGCTGGTACCCTTGAGGCCAGATCCGCACTGTCCACATTGAGTCACTGGCCACAGGTAGCTGTGTCCTTACATTTAAATTTGTGTTCATTTGAATGGAATACAATTTAACATTCATGTCCTCACTCTGTACTCAAGTCACATGAGGTGAGCAGCCACTGTGTTGGCCAGAGCAGCTTGGAAAGCGTCCCTCACTGCAGAAAATTCTACTGACCCTGATGGTCGGCATCAGTTCAGTGGGGTCCTCGGGGCGGGCCGTCCCTGATGGGAAAGATTGGGCAGATCTTGACTTGGAACCCAGCTTCCTGGAGTAGTATTGGCTGGGATCTGTGAACAGCGAACCATCAACAAGAGAGAAAGTTCATGTATTCACTGAATACATATGCACCGAACCCCCTGTGGAGGTGCCCTGAGGGGCTGGGGACACCCCAAGAACAAGGTAGGCCTGGCTTCTGCTCCCTCAGAGTTCACCGTCTAGTGGACCTGCTGGACTCAAGAGATGCTGAAAGCTGGAGAGGACAGAGCACGCAGGAGGGGGAGGTAGACCAGCTGGCCACCTGCTGTTTCTCATGGAGAAGCCACTGGTGCTTTTCTCTGCCCCACACTTCTGCGACACCCCAAGCTTGGGTTTCATGCTCCCCCCACCCACCTGTCCCAAGGCAGGAATGATCTCTGGCTTTCAGGAGCCCAGCTTGAATGCACACACAGCTGGCAACCATTTGTCTCAGCCTGAAAGGGTGGATCAACCCGAGTTCTAAGAAAACCAAAGATGTCCATAGCCTCCAGGATCTCCTCACCTGAGACACATGTGACCAGGGCCATTGGCATTCACAGCCTTCTCTCACCGGCTCACACTGGCAAACCTCTTCCCCACTCACAAAGTGTAAGGCAATGAGAACGGATATTAAACTATGAATAACTTTCCATCAAGATGATTTAAAACAGGCAGAGGAAAAGTCATGATTCACTGTTGCCTCTTCGGTCCTTATTAAGGATGAATTACTTGTGACCCAGGTCCACATAGGGTCAAGGACATGGGCTGGCCTGCTTGTCACCCAAGTCAATTGGGGAGCCCTGGCCAGCTGTTGCCCTGGCCGGTCTGCTCTAGTGATTAGAGAATTTCAGTCCAAGGTCAGTAAAGATGGCCTTGGCTGGTTCGGAGAGCTCTGAATCATTTCAGTTAAGAAATACATCTACTTCCATTCTGTTTCCATCAGGTTGTCTTGGAGGTCTGGAGTCCTGGTTTGGCCCCACAATGGGAAAGTGGGTTTCCCTGGGTTTGGGTTGATGGCTGAGATCCACAGTGAAGATCACTGTCAACGCTACGGCGGGTAGATCGGGGGTGGGGGGCTGAATTCTGGGCTGAGCTGTCAGAACTGTGGAACAGAGAAAAGCACCCATAGCTTCCTACCACTTACAAGCAGCCAACAGTCTGTGATTCTTCTTACACCAGCGTCTCCCAGCACAGGAGACCAACACAGGTTACCAGCCCCCTGGTAATGTCAGGTGAGCGTGTCCAGTACATCCCTTCTTTGAACAAAATGGTGCTGTGAGGGTGGTTCGCAGCTGGGCATGGATATAGCCATCATCTAACCATCCGGCCCCTTCATGCGAGGAGCTGGTGAGACCGAAGAGGCAGCCTTGGCATCCTGAGAGGGGACCGAGTGCACAGAGAGGACAGAACTCCCACAGCCGGAGGGAGAAGGGGGCTGAGTGCAGGAGAGGGGAGACTCAAGTTCCAGAATTAGTTTAATGAGTCGGGTCCCAGGAGGAGGCAGGATCCAGGATGCAGCTGGTGTGAAATGAAGGTGGGAGATGTCATCGTCAGCTCTAAGGTGGAGCGGGAACACGGTGTCGTCCACAAGTGGGTTTCAAACATCCTGGTGAAAATACTCAGAGGATCAGGCAGCAGGTGCTGATGATACCACAGGCCAGGATCCTGACTCGACTTCCCACAGTGCTGATGATACCACAGGCCAGGATCCTGACTCGACTTCCCACAGTGGGGACGAGGGTCTTGGGGGTGAGGGAGTGTTCGGCGTTATGGCAGGTGCAGCGTTGGGCACGTGGACACTGCTGCCATGGTAGCGTTCCAAGGGTCATGTGACCCGGAGTTGGGGTGCTTTCCAGGGACAGCACCAGAGAGGGAATATACGTCTTTAATGTATATTAAAATATGCAATTGCCATATGATTATGATCTTCCAGGTAGGTCCAGATCAGCAGCCACTGGAAGTAGCCTGGTGCAAGTCCTGGGAGAGGACACCATGTCATTAGTGGTCTATCTGCAGTGGATACAGGGTGGGAGATGGGGTCACTCTTGCCTGGACCCATGGCCCTTCTTGATCTCATCCTCTGGAAAGAGCTTCATTGCCTGGTCAGGGGGAAGCTTTGGGAGATGGAGATCCCCTCCACCCCAAGTCCATCTCAGGGGAAGAGGCATGCCTGGAGCACCAATCTGTGGCCAGTTATCAACTTCACGAGCATTTATCTATGTTGGCCGTGCAGGCAGCCAGGGGCAAAGAGGCTTCGTGACCAATCTGGACAGCCAGGCTCTGGGTTTCTTTCATACCTGTAATTCTTGGAACAAGCAGAATTCAAGAACAATCAAGGCACCGTCCGCTGAAGGCCCTCCCCCAAAATCCCTCTGGAGCAGAGTTGTTTATCCCAAGCAGATGAGCGGTGAGTGTCGGCTTCTAGAAAGCTCCACGAGGCTGGAGACACCTGAGCATAATTGTGAAGGACAGATGGGAACAGGCGGTGGGGCTGGGCGGCAGGGCGTATGCAGGATGGATTCCCTGCTAATTTAAAAGCAAACAGCACAGCCAGATAAAATGTGTTCTGGGTCTGATCGATGTGATGTGGGGGGACAGCTGTTTTGTGGCAGACAAGATCATAAATAGCAGCAGCCTTGAGGCACCAGGCAGAGCCCTGAATTTGGAAAGATGGCCGGCCTTGGGACATCAAGATGCCGACGCTTGAACATTTAACCAATATCCAGTCTGCTGAGCTGGTTGGCTGCAAAAAGGCCCCCAGTCGGCAGGGGGGCTACGGAGAGCCATCAGCTGTCTTGAACAAGAACAGGTGGATTTTTCTTGCTGTGGTTGCCAGACATGGAGCCTTTTCAATAAGGCTGATTTTCTCCCCCACCCAACCACTATATGTCTAATAACTTGTCCTGGGGTATTGTGTTTATCCCAGAAATGTTAATGACTTCATAACTCAGTGTGAAGTGCTCTGGGCCATTTGTGTATTATTAAGGATTCTATGAAGTATAAAAAAAGGAAATACTCTCAAGGTAACGGCCACAGTTATAACTTGATTCTCATTGTGGAGAAAGGAGAGAAATAAAACTTTAAAAAAAACACATCTTTTTGACCTGGAGAGCTGTTCATTGAAGCGGGGTGACAATCGCTGCCCTTTAGGAATGAGGCAGGTGTTTCTAGAATGTTCTCTGCGGCTAAGAAATCTAGCTTTGCACCAGAGTCTGTGTGGGTTGTGCCAGAACTGAGGCACAGGAGGGAAGGGAGCTGTGTGGCTTGGGCAAGTTGGGCTGAGGATCCGGGTTTACAGGGGTGGGTGGGGAGGGCGCTTCTTTGTCATGGAGTCCTGACCGGAGGACTCAACTGGCAAAGGAGCAAAGGAGGTCATTGCTGCACTCAGAGAGTGGGAGACAGTCATGTGCATAGCTCGGCCCTGGGCTTCTACTTCCCACTTCAAGTCATGGCTCCATCAGCCTGTCCCTCCTCACCAGAGGTGACTCGTCAACCTGCTCCCCCCACCAGAGGGGGCTCCGTCAGCCTGCCCCCCCCCGGAGGTGGCTCTGTCAGCCTGCCCCCCCCACCAGAGGGGGCTTCATCAGCCTGCACCCAAGCTCGGGTGGCATCTGCGCACTCTCTGCTGTTCTGGGAGGCAAGAAGGAGCCTCGGGAAGCACTGGGTCACCTTGCACGTGCCTGGGGACACGCCTTTTGTGCTTTACGCTTGGTTAAGTGGTCTCCGGTCTATGGGGGTGGGGGGTGGGCGCTCTGCCAATGTCTTTCTCGGGTGGCCTGGGAGAAGCTCGGAGTGGGAAAGCCTGCTTGGACCTGTAACACAGCCTCTGTGACTGGCATCATGGACCGCTGCTGCCAGGCCTGGGCTCTGGACGCTGTAGGGGGTGGAACTCTCACACTTCGCAGCTCAGATGTGCCAGAAACAGAAAGAACAGAGCAGCTTTCTTTAAAGGTCCTCTGCTCCCCTCCCACAGCCGGCGGCAGGGGTGAAGCTCCATCCTCCCAGCCGGGGGAGCCTGGCCCCTGGGGTCAGCTCCCGGTCTCCCTCGTTCCTTCTGGCCCCTCTGCCTGGCATCTGAGTGCAGGGCAGCCATCACCTCCTGACTCCGCTGGGAGGGGACTGTTGTGTCTTTGCTGGTTCCCACTCAGGACCCCGGCTTCCTGGGAGCCCTGGGGCCCCAGGGAGCTGCAGGGATGAGGTTCTTGGGTGCTGTGCCAACCCCTCCCGCTGCAGGCAGCCTCTCGGGCTGGTCCACAAGACCCCACCTTCTGTCCGGCCTGCTCTGCCCTGGCCTGCTCATGCTCCCTGGGATATCCTGGGTGTTTGTCACAAAAGCACGTGGCTCCACAGGGAAGCTCCTGGCCCGTCACCCAGGTCCCTTCTCTGGTCATTTTTACCCTTGTCCCCAAGTGTCGCACAGGACACGGGGTGTCTCTCCCAGCCGAGGGTCCCCTGGGCAGCCAACTACCTTCGCTCTCCACCCGGCGGCCTCTCCTATCCTGCTGGCAGGACAGAGAAAGCCCCCTTGTTTCCCTGTCTGCTGCAAGGAGACTTCCTGTTCTCAAGCCAACGTTCCTGCATTTCTGGAAGGTAGAAGACACCCACTTCCTCTCAAAGGCCTCTATTTAGCGACCATCACCCAAACGTCAGCTGCTCGGCGTTGTGATTTATAATAAGAAATACAGATCTGGTCTTTGTCCCCAGCCAATGACACAGGGCTCCCCAAACCCTTATCACACCCAGGTGGTCTGAGCACAAGGGGCTCATTTGTTCCTAAGGAGGTGGCTCTGGGTGGGTCCGTTCAGGGACCTCGGGTGGGGGCTGGTCACCAGAGAGACCAGGTGCCCTGAGAAGCTCAGGATTCTCCATCCGCTTAGAGAGGAGACAGGGCCGGAAGTGGAGCTAAGAATTGGCTGTGCCTGCAGGAGGCGACTGCCTGAGACCCCAGTAGGATGGGGGTTCAGAGAACTTCCGGGTTGGTGACCCCATCACTCAGAGAGGGTGATATACCCCAGCTGCACAGAGAAAGAGCCCCCCGTGTTCGGGACCCTTCCAGACCCCCTTCATCTGGCCTCACATCTGGTCTTCACCACAGGCTGCATTAAGCTGACAGGCATGTTTCCCTGATTTCTGAGAGCTGTTGTAGCAGCCGAGTCAGGAGGGGAAGGGGGGATGGAACCTCTGAATTGCAGCCAGCGGGGCGGCAGGGATGGGGACCAGGGGGTCTGCGTGTGACATGAACGTCTGAAGCGTGGTCCAGTCTGGGCGGCGGAGCCCCTCGCCTACAGGATGGCGGGCAGGGGACTTTTCCTAACACACCTGAGGACTGAAGAAGGCGAAGGTGGAAGCCCAAAGCAGAGCCACAGCTCTACTTTCCCCTCTTTGCATCCTGTTATCACAGTCCTGATCCCCACCGGGGGCGCTGGGCACGGCTGCCGAATGGGGGTGGCAGTTTCAGAGGCGGCGAAAGAAAGCAAATGAGTCGATTCCACAAGTCTTGTCCAGCTGCCGCTGCATGAATGTGAGCCACTGGCCGGGAGGGGAGCCCCCCAACTCCCCTCAGCCCTGCCCCAGCCCTCAGCCCAGAGTGTGTGCGGTCAGGCCGGGAAGGCGGCAGAGCTGGCTCGGGGCACAGTGACACCAGGGAGGGGTGACAAGGTCTTTCAAGTGGAGGGGGCTGAAGACACATGTGGGGGCGTGAAGCAGAGGACAGCCTTCCTCCACACACGCGGGTGCCACGTGGTGAGGACTGGGGGGGCCCCTGCTGCTCCAGGAGGGAGAACTAGACCCCACCTGCAGGCCCTGGAGGGAAGCCCTTCTCCATGGAAAAGACCATTCTAAGTGATCAAGATGTCCCGAGTTGGAACAGAGGCCGCGGGAAGACAGCCTCTAGGGTTTGGGGTACAGGCTGGGGTCTGCCAGCTGCAAAGCAGAAGGAACAGCCTGATGATGGGCTTGGGCTGGTGACCTGAGGGTCTCATCTGATCTACTGGAAGACATGGATTGAAAGAGGGCGCTTTCTTTGCTATGAAGGGGGGTTGTCTCTGTCCCTCTCTCTAGCTCCTGCAAGGGGCTGCGGCTCTATGGTGGGTGGGCTCCGTGACAGGAATGCTATAATCTCAGGCAGAGACAGAGTGTGGGCAGGTGAAGTGCCAACCCTACCCATCTAGAAGAGTGGTTTTCCTTTGCCGCCAAGTGAGGTGTCAAACTCGGGGTGGGGGGGTTGATCGGGACCTTCCAGGTTGGAACTGTGACTGGGGACACATTACAGGTGGTGATTTGGGTAGGGTTGGGATTGCATCATTCATAATAATGCCCGCCGGATGACACAGGGTCACTAAGTACAGGGTCTCCCCACTGCTTATAATCAGGCTGGCAGCTTGGCTCTGAATTTCCAAGAGCCAAGACCTGGGTTCAGATCCTGATTCTGGTGCTGCTGAGCTGAGCTGGGAGAGTCACTTAAACTCTCTGAACCTGTGTCCCTAAAGGACCCTCCCGAGTATCCAGGGGCCTGATAAACACGAGGCGCTCAGCCCAGTGAGAGCGCAAAGCACTCAAAGCCACTGGCTACAACGCATGCCATTTTAGGGTTCTTCATGGACTGCATTGGCCTTTGGAGATGGAGTCGCTAACCCAAGCAATATCTACAATCACTTTCCCCCCATGGGAAATGGATGCTAAATTATTAATATTGGCAACGCGTGGCCTTTGTCCAAATCTGATGTTTTGGCTTTTCCTGAGTGACTTGCAAGCTAAGAAAAGCGTCTGCATTTTCCAGCGGCTGAAAAATCCAAAGAAGCATAAAAGCTGGAAATGTGAAAATTAGAGGAAACTCAGCTCTCAGTGCCCATAAATAAAACGTGGTTGGAACACAAGCACGCGCATCCGGTTCTGCGTTATCCGCGTTGGCGCGGCGCTCGCCGACCAGGGGAGGAACCGCAACAGACACCTAAGGACTCACGAGCCCGAAGGGTTCGCTAAATTACTTTGCAGAAAGTGTTTGCCAACCTCTGTTCAAAATGATAACAAAGAAACTGACTTCCAAGCAATATATTAGAGTATATTTCTATGATAGATTAGCCATTATTTACTATCTACTCTGACGTTATATATTACATAATACATTATATATCTCATAACCACATACATTATAATTATGTTATATAAATGCTACATTATGCAATATATTATAACATATATGTATTACCTAATATATAACATTACATAATATAATAATATCTCTATATTATATACCTACTGTATTATATAATATCTAATATAATATTTAGATTTATATATAATCTACTATACATTTTATATCTATTAAAATATATCTATATATAATAGCTGCTATAAAATGTATCATATATAATAAATTATATATATGGTTACATATATTGTATATAATAATGTAATATAAATATATACACAATATAATAGAGAATATGTAATAAATCATATATAATAATATAATATGTAAAATAATAATATATAGAATATACAGTATAATGTGTACATATAATGATATATTTTATATATTATTATATCTATATATAATATTTAAATTATTGTATTATATTACTATATATATTATATATCATGTATTGTATATAGTATATATCAGGTATATTATATAGTATCTACCAGTACATGTACTATATATACTAGCATAGACCCACTACTATATAATAGCTACTATTATATAATATATTAGAAAAATATTTGAAGACCAACTTTCAAAATTGGCTGCCACACTCCATACCCCCATATGCATATGTAGATATTTCTACACACACACACACACACACACGCACACGTAGAGCAAACCAGTGCACACGGTGTGAGATAACGCCATCTGCCCTGACCCTCTGGCTGCCCACTGAGCGCCCGGCCATCCCAGTCCCGTGCGCCCAACCGCGCCAGTGCGTCTGCCCCCAGCACCAGCTGCAAGCATGGAGCAAATCCAGGCCCGCAGGCTCGCTGCTCGCCCCGGAGGCGCCCTCATAGGCTATTGCAGCGCTTCCTCCCGGTGGACACGCCCCACTTCCTATGGGCTCCTCTGCTGGCTTGTTCTGACCCTGTCCTCATCTCAGAAATCCGGTGACGCGGGGAGGGTGGATCAGACTCTCGGAATCAGGAGACTAAAACGCCCCGCGATGTGTGCACTTGGCGGCTGATATGGCCCAGCTCGCAGGCCGGGCCTGGCTTGTGTGGCCTTGGAGGCTGCCTCACTGGGGCTTCTGTGCACCGGGTCCGCGGCTTTGTTGGGAGCAGACACCCGGGCACCCTCCGGAGGCCTCAGAACCTCCTCCTGTTGGAGGCACCACAGTACCTGGGAACCACTGGCCGAGCCTTTATTTGAGCCGTGAGCAACCTGAGGGCCAGACTGGGGAGTGGGCTTCCTCCAGGCCACTGGATCCTGCGTGGGCCGCCTGGGCTCCAGGCCCTGCCTGGGGCTGTGGCACATTCAGAGCAGCCAGGAGGGTACATGTTGGAGTCACAGTCTTGAGATCTGCGCCTGGTGGGAGGTGCCAGGCGTGCCCCTGTCTGCACAGGTGACACAGAAGGGAAAGGCAGGGAGCAGGAGGGCAGAGGGAAGGCGCCATGGGCCCTGAGCTGAGGGACAGAGCAACGAGACCAGGGAGCTGAGAAAGTGCCGGAATGCACGTGGAGGCTGAGGTGACAGTGACAGAAAGGGCGCCTTCCAGCTCCCCCTCCTCACCATGCCAGGGGGCTGCAGCCTTTGTGGGGCTGATCATAAATCCCTGGCTATTGCTTCTTTGTCGTTTCCCTTGTCTTTCCCGGGGTTGACAGGGGTGACAAGTTCCAAGCCAGAGGCCCAGGCAAGGTGGAGAGAGCTGGAGTTCCTGGCTCTGGCTTGCAACACTTAAGATCAGAGGCACAAAGTCTGGGGAGACAGGGCAGACCACCCAGACAGACAGGAAGGAGGAGGGCGAGATGCTCTTTAAGTGAAAATCCACCTCCTTAAGGCAGAACTAGAAGAGCATTTTGAGTCGGGGGGCCTGCACCTGCTCCCCCAAGCAGGATCGATGCCAGAGGGTGGTATGATCCCAAGGGGCAGGGGGAGGTGTTGCCAGCCTCACCAAGACACCCCCCCCATCCTCCACGCCTGAGCAGGAGCAGCAGCCCCACACTTGAAGGGACCAGCACACTGGGAAGGTGTGTGTTTCCATGGCAACCTGTGTGGTCTGGTGACTCACAGTTCATGCATGCTGGGGGGTGGGGGGAAAGACCAGAGGGTGGGGGCTCCTTCCAGCTCTCTGGTGGTAGGGAAAGCCCCTCTAAGGGTGGGGATGGGTGAGCTCTGAGATCCAATGAGGCCGCATTTCCTGCCCGTGTGGTGGCATGGAATCGGCACATTTGAAATTCAGCTGCTTAGAAGAAAATAAAGAGATTTACTACTTATTCCACATGCCGACCTGCGGCCTGTGATTCATTCATCCCTTCTACCTCTGCAAGCAAAAATCTATATCTTCCCCAGGAGTTGTGCAAAGCACACGCAGTGTCCAGTTGGCTGCAATGCGATAGCTATTGTTCTGCTGTGGGTACTGTCCGTTGTCTCTGGCTCTTGCCAAAGGATGGCGAGTCGACATCGATACCCGTTTGCATTTATCTTCTTGCCCATTTATTAAAACCAGCCTTTAAAACAACACTGCACTTGACTGCATCATCCAAGGCACCCAACTGGACCCAAATGGAGGTTTCCATTTGCAGACAGACCTTTTGAAAAGCCTGAGCCTTCACATGGTGATGGGTAGGAGCCTGGGCAGATTAAAAGTGAACTTAGCAGCAATAGCCATACAGCCCTCAGCTGGCTGGGTGCCAGTCGTGCCTCCCTGCCCCTCCCCCCCAGCTTTCATTATCAAGCGCAAATCTTGGTAACCAACAAGGCGAATTGGATGTAAACAGGTCTCAGATGGGTTCTTTCTCTGAAGATGGGATGCAGGGCTTATTTTTCTTGCTGTGAAGTCAGTTGCAGCATCTCACTGGGGAGAACAAAGCGGGAGTGATGGGAGCTGTGACCGCCTTCAGAAACAAGGGGAAAACCGTATCTTGCCTAATGAAGGAAGTTGATGTGGGAGCCGAGAAACTCATCAGCAGAGGGAAGGGGGTCTCTGTTAGTTTGCTTTCGTTTTTCACACATGTCTGTGAAGTGCCTGATTTGGGGGGGGGGGGAAGCTGGCCGAAAGATCCAGAAGAACCAAGGCGTTCAATCTACATTCCTGAACACCAATTTGCAGCGACGTTAGAAATCTCCAAAGTGCACATTCTTTCAAATTTAGCTGCGACACTCACGGAAATGTGCTGATGTCTACAAGTCTGAGTTTCCTTTTACGGAACACTCTTACCCACGTTCAAAAGGCAGTTGTGAGTGTGCACTTGCCAGTAGCACCCATGCTGATAGCCCAAGTCAGGGTGCAGCAACTTGACCCCCAGCTGGGGGCGGGGGTGATTGAAGACAACTGCTTCATCATTGTGCTGCCTCAGGCTCCTGAAATTTCAGAGAACAAATACTGGAAACCGGCCTGAAGGTGTCTGGGCTGGTCCTGGGCTGGTCTCTTTGGGAGAATCTGTGGTTCCAAAGTGAGGGGAAGAGAGGAAGGGGGAGAGGGAAGATGAAGAAAGGGTGGGGAAGGAGGGATGGAGAAGGGAGGGGGATGGGGAGGGGGAGGGGATGGGAAGGGGAATAAGGAGGAGAGGGGGGTCCTTCCCTAAGTTGCCTGTGGTGTTAACTGTGGTTGGTGGCCTCATGCAAGCAAGTGGCGCCACAAAAGACAGCCAGCACTTTGCAAAGGGAAGAGCTCAGCTAAGTTCTCTGCCCATCCGGATGGTCTCTGAAAATCTGACTTAATCCTGGTTCATGAGTCCACAGGGACATCTTTCTGTTTGTTTGTTTGTTTGTTTGTTTTTGTCAACAGTTTTCATTTGGGCCCTTCTTGGGAGAGTCAAAGGAGTGGATACAACGACAGACACAATCGTGAGGGGTCTGGGATCATACATGCCATGAGGGCAGCATTTCTGTCTAAACATGGCATCAGGGCCTGAGTATAAAACGCTTTGGTAATGGGCCAGGGGCGGTTTGAGTGTCGGGGCCATGCTGCTCAGGCTTGGGGCGTCATCAGGCCTGCCCCTTGGCCTGGAGGCGATCTAGTGCATTGCAGGAAGTGCCCACTTCTGTGGGCAGTGCCCCCTCCATGACATGGGTCATTCTGCGTGACCTCGAGACTGGACCTCTTGCAGCATCGCTGGGCTTCTCCTGCTAAGCAGGAGCGGGGCACCCTGGGAGGGCAGCCTCGTTTCCCCTTTTTCATTCTTTGTTGCCCTTTAAAAAACTATTTTCATTTTAATTTTCTTTCTTGCATCCTTGCCGTCCCCACACGTCTCCCACCATCCTTCCACCCACGAACCATCCCTCTGTTTCCCGTGTTCCTCCCTCCCCTGGTGTGCACAACACCCCCCACCTCCCCGCCTTTGTGGACGCTCCAGCACTGTGGTTAGCATCATCATTTTGAGCTTCTCCTGCCCCTGCCCCCTGCAGCGAATGTGGGCCCTTGTCCCCTTCCTCAATAGAGCAGTGTCTGAGCCTGCAGGTCCAGGGAAGGGACTTCTGCGGGCTCAGGTGCATGACACGTCTCTATGGGTTCTCCCCAAACCCTAGGTTTCTCCATTCTACAAATGAGGAAACTGAGGCATGCACAAGGCCACAGCCTAGGCGGATGCTCCAGCCAGCCTGGGAGCCAGGCTGAGTGCTTCAGGGTGGGAGGGCTTAGCGCTGTGCCTCAGGACAGCTATGGAAGGTTGGGGGTGACTAGAGTTGAGAGCAAGTCCTCTCTTTACTCATCGGTCCATCCTGTGCTTCTAGCCTTTTCTTTGAAAGTATTGGGAACAGACTAACCAAAGGGACTTCATTTTGTTTAACATCTCCATTTTGAAATCAGCATCCTCTTCCTACCCTCAGTGGAAAGGACCCACCACAGCTGGCTGGTCCAACATCCTGTTTCTGCCTCCCCTTATTCCTGGTTGTTCCTGACAACCATCTTGTCCACCTGATAGATGATGGACACCAGCATTGTCCTCCTGATGGATGATGGATGTTAGCATTATTGGAAACCCATAGTTACGGGAACATGTCCTACAGTTATGGGAATGTATCCTACCATTATGGGAACATGGGAACATGTCCTGTAGTTATGGGAATGTGTCCTACGCCTGCTTGCTTGCCTCACAGTAGGGGGTGGTGGTGGTTTTGCCCTATGAAAGGTGGTCACAGAGGCTGCTCGGGGTCTCTCCTGCCACCTTGGCTTGGCGACCCTGGTGCACCAGTCATAAACCTGCAGCCTTGAACTTCAATCTGTGTCCTTGTGTCTTGTTGAACAGCCCGCAAGTCACAACAGAAAATGCCTTCAGAGAGGCTCCAGTTATACCAAGCATAGCTCTTGGATAATGTTTGCTATTTACTCCTCCATCTGCCAGCTGAAGAAGCTGATGGCTGGAGAAGCTAAGTGGCATGTTCTGGGTCTGTGGGCAACGAGATCTTGGAATCTGATCTCAGATACAGTGGGCTGAAGATGTGTGCCACTGTTGCTAGTTCTGGAAGACACAGTTAATGTCTGGTAACATTAACTTCATGTCTTCATTTCTTTTTCCTTCACATCATCCCCAAGGGCCAAGCGCACACTTCTAGCTACAGCCATCCACATTCCTTCGTGCTGTTTTATGGCAAAGAAAAAAAAATGCGAAGCCATCCATCCACTCTGATGCTGTTGAAAAATAATAACTGGGTGATTTTCCCCTTGGCAGCTGTCTGTGCCTGGTATTTAAGCAGCATCCAATTCCAAAGAACTGCCCTTTAAAAAAGAGATTAGAATTGCACAGCCACCATGGAGGGGCTGGAAGATAAATAAATGTTATTTTTCTACCCAAATATTTCCATCTTTGGCTTGAAGGTGTTCTTCACGATTGGAGTCCGATGTGTTATATATGCAGAACTGAAGCGTTTAAACAAAACACTCATACCTGAGCCATGTTCTATCTTAAGACGTGGGTTCCAGATTCTCAGCACCTCTTTTCATTCCTGAGTTAGTCTTCTGCTTGTCAATGACTCTAACTATGCAAGTAATAGAAAAAACATTTTGATTGACTCATGAATTTAATCTGGAGGCAGACAGGGGCAGGAATGGCTGAATCTAGGTGCTTGCAAGGCAGCATTGTCTCCTTTCGCTCTCTCATTATCAACCTGTTGGCTTCATGCTGGCATAGACCAGGCTCAATGTTGGCAGCAGCTACATGCTTACATTCCCCAAGCCAGGCAACCCCCACTGTAAAGAGATTTTATTTACTTTCTAGTAGTTTGCCAAAAAAAAAAAAAAAGAAGAAGAAGAAGAAGAAGACAGAATTGAATCCCATTGCCCTATCTTGGGTCATATGCTCATCTCTGAGCCAATTAGTGTGGCCAGGGAAATGGAAAACACAGATTGGCTGAGCTGGGTCATGTGCCTCTCTCTGGCTCCAAGTGGCATGTTTCCTACTCCAGAAAAACCAACGCGAGTAAATGGATGCTTGCAGGCAAAACAACAGATGACCACCAATTTCTAGGAGGATGCAGATGATTCAGGAAAAGATTTATTTCACTGCTTGCTTGTTTCTCACCAAGAAAATCCACACGTAGATATTCAAGGGGGTAGAAAGGAAGAAGAAGCTGTTTCTGATTAGGGAGGGGGGCAGGGAAGGGAGGAAGCAAGAGATAAAGCCAGACTTGCTTCTTTTCTTTGGAAATACCAAGGTGACATGAGGTACACCTGCATAGAAAGAGTCAGAGCAGCAAACCTGTAAGACCAAATGCCTGCAGAGGACGAAGCTATTTGAACAGCCCTTACTATCTCGGAGCCCTTTATTCAGCAAATGATTGCTGGGGGGGGGGGTCGCCTTAGGGAATGGGGAGAGAGGAGTGAGGGCAGACAAGATCCCTGCCCGTGCCAGTGGGGAGTGAACAAAACAAACAAATGACCCAATTCGTGGGAAAAGCATCTCCCACGACTGACAACCACCTGCAAGAAAATAAAGAAGATGTGTAATAAGGCAGTGGGTGGCAAACGGTGTGTGTGTGTGTGTGTGTGAGTGTGTGTGTGTGTGTGCGCAGAGTCAGGGAGATGTCAAGAACAAATAATGGCTGAGACATGAGAACAGTCAGGACAAGTACGTGGACAAGCGGGCACTGGGCAAAGGCCCTTGAGGCGCCAATGGACCTGGTGCTGGAGAGACCAGGCCATGGGCATGAGGCTGGAGCAGCAGGACAGAGGGAGGTGGGGTCACCTGTCCTAAGCCCAAGTGCTGTACCCACGGGCATCTCCATTCCTGAACCTGGTGGGATGGGAGCGGTGGCACGTCTGTCATACATGCACGGTCCCCATACCCCCGGGCACATCCACCCTGCCCCATGTGCATCACACATTTGGGGGTGAGGGGGCACTTATTAGAGTGACAGGGTGTGGACCAGCGCAAAGGAGTGAGCTGGATCCAGTTCTGTCACCATGTCACTGAGGAACATGGGGCGGGTCACTTTAACTCACTGGCCCTATTGTCTGGAAGCAGGAGACCATCTGTCTCCAAGGGCATTTTCAGGGGTAAGATCGTGGAGGAAGAGTGCACATTTGTTCACTAAATATGAGTTTTTCTTCCTGGGTCCACAGATAAGGAAGGACATTGTGGATCAGTGTCAGGTGGATTTGCACAAAGAACTTTCTGAATAGTTCTATCCATTCCAGCAGACTGGCCAAGTGGGGATAAGGGTTTGGACGAGGATGGCAGCATGGGGGAAGAGGGCAAGAGGATGAGGGGGCGCTGGCACCATAGGGACGATGACAATGGCCATGGTAGGAGTCACCAGCTCGCAGCTCATGGGGAGCCCTGGGCTCGGCTCAGCCTTCCCGGCCACATAGTGAAATCCACTACCTCCCCCAGCCCCAGCCCTCCCTGGGACACAGGTCGCCCCACCCATTTTGTAAATGAGATGCACGCAGGCTCAGAAGGTGAAGTCAAAATTCTACCACTAGGAAGTGGATGGCCCCACGTTTTAACCACCAGGCTTCCCTGCCTCTGAGGAGACTTACTAAAATGAACACCAATCCTTGTTGCATTTTCGTGACTCTGTTGTTGTTGTAGACATGGTTCTGATGCCTCAGGAATCCTACTGTCTCCTGATCTGAAATGGCTAAGGGTGCAGCATCTTCAGATGAGGAAATTAATGACACTGAATCTCCAAAAAAATTTTTTTTTAGAAATTAAAGACATGGCCTCCTAATTGTAGCAACCTGCTCCATGAATGCCGAAAAACTCATTTACCATTCAGCTATTAAATGACAAACCATTACTACCATTTTTATTGCTTTATATTCCCCTAACAAATTTATGATGTAATTACCTCACATAACAGCATCATTTGAGGACGTAACATTGAAATAAAGTCCCTATTTTAAAATGCTTATGATTCTATGTTTTCAACATCTAGTTTATATATAAAACATCCAGCATCAAACATCAAGTTTTTTCAGTTGTTAATGGGGGCCCAATACGTGGGCTTGGGATCCCTCAACTCAGGACTCCAGTTCTCTTTTGCCCTCTGCTGCATGTCACAAGGAGGGAATCTGGCAGTAGAGGTTGTCCAGCCATAGAGGTTGTCCATGCCTGAGCTCTACGCTGCTTTATTTGCAAACACTTGAGCATGTAACCCCAGTGTGGGGGTTTTCTGACTGGGTACCATGAAAATGGCCACCATCCCCAGTTACCTGGGGAGCCCAGGCAGGTGGGGAACTGGGACAATTTCTTCCTGATTTGCTTTAACTGTGGGAGCAGAGGGACTTCTCAGGCGAAGACCAGAGTAAAGTATATTGTGTGGGGTGCTGCTATGGAGGTGGGAGACAAGCAGATGCACAGGTCCACAGAGGAGGCCAGTCCACAGACATGGCTTTTGCTGCGGGTGGGTGAAGAAGATGGCCTAGTGTCCTGTCACCCTGCCCCCATCCTTTCCTCCCTCCCCTCTCCCTCCCTTTCCTCTTCCTCTCCTCCTCCCCTCCCCGTTCTCCTCCTTCTCCTGCCCTCCAAGACTGCTGGATGTAGGGAACATGCCACAAGAGATTATTTCCAAGCAAACTCAGTCGTAGGTGCTGAGAAGCACAAGGAGGAACTGCAGGCCCCACTTGCTGCCTTCCAGTCCCAAGAGATACAGAGCCCAGTGTTCCTCTCCTGGGAGCCGCCTGATAACATGTGCAGGCGTCACAGGGAGAGCCAGCCCCCTTGTCAAATCCAGATCCGCTTGGACCTCTTCATATGTACCTTCATGAACAGAAATAAGATGATTTGCTTTCTGACTTGATCTCCCTCTAATGTTGCTTGCCTGTCCCGCGACGGGGAGTCTAGGTGGAGAGGAAGAGTGGAGGTCCGTTAGCTCCCCAACCCTGGCTGGCTGTGTGAACCAGGGCACGAGGCTGCCTAGCTCCAGGGCTGTTTTCTTGACCACTGTGCTTGGTAGACCTCTCTTGAGTCATTGATCCACCACAAGCGCATTGTCTAATGCCCCGAATCCCCCAAAGTGACCTCATTAGGGGAGTCACAAAGCAGTGGTCACAATGCACCCCAAACCCCCAGGGCCATTCAGACATGTCTGGAGAGGTTTGGGGCTGTCGCACTGGACAGGGGCTGCTGGTGGCATCTGATGAACAGAGACCAGACTTGCTGCTC
>PVHY01011223.1:0-48781 GCA_004024945.1 Uropsilus gracilis | reverse complement strand
CTACCTGAAGGGAGCCCTTGCAATATGTGAGGTTCTGTGTGGGGCCCTGGAATGCACTCATTATGTTCAGCGCTCTCAGGGAGCAGTGGCCCCTGGGACAGGTGCCATGGAACAGGTTTACACTGGAGGAAAAGAAATAAATCTGGAGCAACATTTTTTGGGGTGAGAACACTAATCCCAGGAGGGAAGAAGCTTGCCTCCAGTGTTCTGCCCAACTTCCTGCCTTTCCCCCCACTGGGCGGAGCCAGAGGGTATTTGTTGCAACTGGCCTGAAAAGAACCCTGGACCAGCACATCTGGGCTGAGTCTCACCTTCTCCAACCATCAGCTGTGCGACCGAGGCAGATTCCTTTTCCTCTCTCAGCCTGGTTCCTCTTCTGTAAATGGGAACAAATAACATTTACCTCCTGGCAGTATCTATAGGAATGATTACATTTAAATGGTGACATTAGAGGTTGCAAGGGAGCAGACATGGAGACCAGGAAACAGACATCATAGAAATCTCATTTGAACCAGGAAACCTGAATAGTACAACTGTGAGAGAAGGTGACAGAATTTTGAAGGGAGGATTATACTGACTGGAAGAGGGTGTGTGTGTGTGTGTGTGTGTGTGTGTGCGCGTGTGTGTGCGCTCGCGTGCACACTGAAGTTCCATCAAGGCTTGAGGTTTTGTGGATGAAGTAGTAAATGCCGGTAGACTGAATCAGTAAAGTCACTTGCGAGGAAGGAAGGCCTAGGGAAGGCTGCTGGGCCCTATGAGTCCTTTCCTGAAGGACTGACTTTCTGTATTTGAGTCAGCCTGAGACTCCAGTTCAGCACCTACTGACATCCCTAACCCTACTTGTACCAGATTGGCACTGGGGAGAAGAGAAAGGCCTTCACGACCTTGTGCTGCCCTCTGCTGGTTAGTTGGACAACTGCACTTCTTATGTGGGAGCAATTTCCATTCACACAAATTAAGTCTTCTGTGTCCAATTCAGGTAGAAATATTCCTGCTGTTTAGACTGGTGTGTGTGTGTGTCTGTCTGTCTGTGTGTCTGTGTCAGAGAGAGAGAGAGCGAGCAGAACTTAGCAAATTATGTATAAAATGTCTACACTAAAAAATGTCTACACTGAAACTATAAAATTTTCTTGAAAGGCCAAAATAAGACTTAACGAAATGAAGACTTGTACCATGTTCAATCCATGTACCATGGATTGAAATACAATATTGTTATGATGTCAGTTATTCTCAAATTGATCTGTAGATTTAATGCAATCTTAAACAGAATTCGAGGTTTTATTTTCAATATACACTGACTAATTGGTCCTAGATTGTACTTAGAAATGCAGAGAACCTAGAATGGTCAGGAGAATAAAGAACCTGTACATATTAGTCACCTGGTGAGATCCAAACAGAGCATGGTTGGAACCATAAGAAACAAAACTGTAAATTCACCTAAAAAGTTAACTTACACAGAGCTATACCTACAGTGTTTCAGGGGCTCAAACCCCTGATGCAGTGATGTGTCAGCACCAGAAAAGCAACCCCCATACTGCAAAGGGTAAGAAAAGCCACAGAGATGCAAACCAGGAGAGAGAAGAGGAGATGGATCATCCACCCACCAGAGTTTGTCCCCACTAGGTGACCTCTGTACCACAAATGGCTGGGAGTGAGCCCAACCCCAGATGCCAAAACAATAAGATTTGGAAGCAGCAAATGGATCAAATGTTGGATCAGAGGAGACAGTCAACATGCATGAGGAGGCATAAAACCCTGTAATCACACAGGTTTGGAGAAAAGGAGACAATCCCCTCTATCAAAGCAAGTACCACAAGCCAGGAACCAGGATAACAACTCCATGAATCTGATGACAAGAGGTTTTCAGACTTGCTCGGACTAGTTACCAGTATAAAGCCATCCCTGGAAATCTAAGCAGCAAAAAAAGGACGTTGCACTAGAAAAGAGAGACAGTGGACCAAATACCAGTCAATGACTTGCAGGGAAAGGGAGGTGGGAGCCACCGGAGATGGGTAGGGAGGATGGAGGGAAAGGATGGGTCATAACTATTCAATATACCAAGATTGTATGAAGAATATAAAATTTATTAAAAAAAGATCTGAGGGGAGGGAAGATCCAAGCCATGTGGTAGTCAGGAGAGAAAGTATTTCAAGCAGGAAGAAAAGGAGATGCAAAGGTCCTAAGGTTTGGCACATTTGAGAAATACTGTGCAGGCTGGACATGGTGACTCGTGCCTGTAAGCTTCAGTTTATGAAGTGACCTGGGCTAGGGATTGTGGTTCGAGTCCCACCTGGGGGCCTGTAGTGAGACCTAGTTCCAAAAAAAATAGGTGGGCGTGGTGGTGCATGCCTGTAATCCTAGCTACCTGGGAAGCTGAGGCTGGGGATTGCTTGAGTCTGTGGTACCCCGGGCAACGTGAGCCTGCGGTTCCACAGGCAAAAATAGTGAGACCTAGTCTCAAAAAAAAAAAAAAAAAAGAAATACTGTGATACTGTGCAGCCAATGTGGCTACAACAAAATGACTGCCCAAAATAGGTAGAGACAGGATCAGACAGGTAACAGAAGACCAGATAACTGAGAGTTGTGTAGGCTAATGTAAAGATCATGGATTCTACTCTAAGTAACTTAGGGAACCAGTAGAAAATGTTGATAAGAGAAATTATGTGATCTCACTTAATGTGGAATAGAATCTCTCTGTCTGCCATGGTCAGAGTAGAATGAAAAAGACAAATAGAGCAGCAATTTATAGGCTACAGCAGTAACACAGAGGTGATGGTGATTTGGGTCAAAGTGGAGTTATTAAGAAATCTTTGGCCTATGGACATATGTGGATGGTAGAGATGACTGAATTTGCTGATGAATTTGATATGGGTTATAAGAGAAAGAATAAAGGAAAAATGAAATGGGGAAGGTAAGGTCTTAGCAACTGAATGGAGTTGTTCATCACTGAGATGGGGAAGGTGGTGGGAGGAGTCATTTCGGGAGGGAGAGAAAGTGTTTTGTTATAGACACAGTAAGTTTGAGATGTCTACTGGACATCTAAGAGCTATCAGGCAGTTAGAGATATGAATCTGAAGTCCAGGTAGAAGTCTAGGTTAGAGATGTATTTAAAATAATCACTTCTTGGCCTTTTGGCTAAGAAGATATATTTAAAACCATAAGACTGGATGATATTACTTCATGGATGAGTAGAAATAGAATATCTCTAAGAACTAAGTTTTTGGAAGAATCCTCCAACATTTAGAGTTTTAAGGGATAGAAGAACTCATCAGAGAAACAAGGGGGAAAGCTTTGCTTTACTTATAAGCAAAGATGTGTAGGAGCAGAGGAGACCAGTAATGTCAGAAATATGGGCAGGGAAATCATGAAGAGCTGTGAATGCAAGATTCAGGGTATAACTGTAGGATTTCTAAAAAGACAGAGTCATAGTGAGAGTCAAGATGTAGAAAGATCGCTCTGGTAGTACTGTGGGAATGAACTGGAGGTTAGGGTGAGAGGAACTTGTAAGGCAGGATGACTAGGGAGGAGGCAATCATGTGGATATTATATCAGACTAGATATGGTCTGATGGCATTCGGATCTTTTCCTTGGTTTGAAATCCCTGAGTCTGTGGTGTCAGACGCTGACAAAGATTGCAGCTAGTTCTGGGCTAGCCTGAACCTTAAGAAGTCGTATGCAGAGGACTCTGTCCGTGGTGCTGATCTCTAAGTCCCTCCCTGTCCCGCTCCTTCTAATACACTTCCTGATGACATGACCAATTCTACACCCTTAATTTCCATACCTGTTCAACCTCTTCCTCTTTACTTACTTCTGGTACAGTTGCAGTCTGCCTGGATTCCCGAATGTTTGAGACAGTTTCACCATGCACTTTGAATTTTCCAGCAGCTGCTAACTGTACTATTGAGATGATCCTTGTTTCTTGCTTCCTCCCAAACTATGTAGGTATCTGAAGCTAATAATAGACATCAGATTATAGGCACCTGATTTTGTGATGTCTACAAGAGGATATTCTTAGATTTCTAGATAGTAATTCTAGTGACTCCTGCAATGTGTCTACAACCCAATTTGGATATAATCTTTCTACCTTCTTTTTAGCCTAGCTCTCTTTTACTTTACTGGCTGTTCTTTAAAAATGGATTTACCACTAATTTATATAACTACATAAATTCACTCCTTCTTATGTGTGTATGTCTCACTCAGCCTTCACCAACTCTCCAGGACTACAACCCTATAGCCTTCCCTTTCCTAGTCCCTTCTTCCTCCTCCCATCCCTCTGGGGACCAGTATATTTTTCATAGAGTTTTAAGAATTATTCTTGTTGTTTGCCAGTTTGTTACATTTGCTTATTTATATTCTACAAACAAATGGGCCCATTCAGTAACTGCCTCTTGCTTTCTGACTTATTTTATTTGGCATAATCCTATGACCCATCCATTTTGTTCCAAAAGACATTTTATCTCTTTTCAATAGCTGAGTAGTATTCCATAGTATTCCATTCCATAATATTTCAATTATTTTTTTTTGAGACTAGGTCTCTCTATGTTGCCTGGGGTAGTCCTAATCCCGGGGACTTAAGTGATCCCTAGCCTCAGTCTCCCAGGTAGCTGGGGTTACAGGTACCCGCCACCACGCCTGGCTACTTTTTCGAGACCAGGTCTCACTATGTTGTCTAGGGTAGTCTTGAACCCACAAACTCAAGCAATCCCAGGTCTCCTGCCTCCCAGCATTTGAACTACAGTGCATGCCAATACACCTGGCCCATAATTTTTTTTATCCAGTCATTTATAAGATTGGTACTATGACTTGACTACTGTGAATAATGCTATGAACATAGGTGCATATATCATTTTGTATTAGGGTTTTCATATTTTCTGGGTAAATATCTAGTGGTGGTATTGCTTGATCATATGGTTAGTTCTATTTTTAGGTATTAAGGAAGTTTAATACAATTTTCTACCATGGCTGCACCAAATGACATTCAGAATTTTTGCCTCTATATCCTTACCAACATTCGTTGTTTCCAGTCATTTTCACATGGGGCAGTATCACAGGGGTGAGATTTGCATTTCCCTTATAATAGCTGATGTTGAGCACATTTTCATGTGCCTGTTGGCCACCTGAATCTCTTCTTTGGAAAAATGCCCTGACTGGTCCTTCATCTGTTTCAGCTGCTTGCTGCCAGCTGGACTTGTATGGTTGGCTCTGTAGAATCCTGCTTCTTGAACTCTGGAACTGATTCATCACTGTCAGATTCTGTTCCAGACCTTCTCTCAACCCTCTCTCAGCTGTGGCTACTCCTGCGCTGTGGCCCAGGTGGGTGCTGTGGCTTCACCCAGAATCCCGTGCAGGGGAGGTGTGAGGGGGCAGAACAAAACGTGAATGGCAGCAGGTTAAGAGGGGGAGCTCTTCTCTTAACTGGCTCTTATTGCACAAAACTGGTGTATCTAAACACTTTGTCATGACACTGCTGTCATTAGTTCTTACACAGACCTCTTAGCTTCTCTCTTTCCTCTCCCTTCCTTCTCCCCTCCTTCCCTCCCTCCCTTTCACACACACAAACTTATAACCCAATCCAAGAAGTTACATCATTAATAATTACACTCAAATGTCCATTCCATGTAAACACCATCCCGAAATTCACAATTTCTTGAGCAGGTATGCATATATAATTTTTTTTAGTTTGAGTTATTTTTTGAAATTTATGAAAAGAATATCATGCTGCATGCAACTTCTGACACTTCCCCCTCTCCCATTCAATGTAATGTTACCAAGATTCATCCAAATTGTAATATGGGCTGTAGCTCATGCAATGTTGCTGCCATGTATAAAATATTCTTTTGTGTAAATGCATCAGTTTATCCATTTTCCTGATAATGGTTTTGGAGTTTCCATAATTTCATTATACAAACAATACTGTTAAAAATATTGCTATACATATATCCTGGTGTGTCTTTTTTTTTTTTTTTTTTGAGACTAGCTCTCACTATGTTGCCTGGGGTAGTCTGGAACCTGCAGACTCAGGTGCTCCCTGGCCTCAGCCTCCCAGTGCTGGGATTACAAGTGCACACCACCGCACCCGGCTGGTGCTTGTCTTCTTGTATACACATACAGATATATTTTGAAGAGGAATTTCTGGGTTGTAGGATATATGGAAGTTCAACTCTACAAGGTAATACAGATTGTTATACAAAATGATTGTGCCAGCTTACACTCTCACCAATAATGTCTACTGTAATGGTTAACCTACATTCTTTAATATTTCCTATTGCAAATTGAATGAGGCATTGAGTGATTTCACTAGTCTTTATTTTCATTTGCATGGTTACTAATGAGGTTGATGAGTGATTATTGAAGATATGATTTTCTTTTCTGCAATATGTGTAATTAAGATTTTTGTTCTTTTTTCTATTATTTTTTCCTTCTCTGAAGGATTTGAGATTTTTGATATAAATTATTTGCTGATCATCTGTTACAATTATTTTCTTCCAGTTTGTAAATTGATGCTTCTCTCTTTTGTAAACTGAAGTAATTATTTTAATATTTTTCAATTTTATGTTTTCTTTATGATGAATTCTTTTCATAAATTGCTTTCTGCGTTAGTCCCCAGATCAAATTTATAAATAGTAACCAATATTTTATACTAGATTATTTCAAAATTTTGTATTTTCCATTTTGGTTTTTAGTCCATCCTAAATGAATTTTTGCACATATGGCAAAGTCTAGATCAAATTTTACATTTTTTTTTTTTATAATTTTGTGTAATAGGTCTGTTTGGATTATTCTAGTTCATATCATCCTTCTGTCTTAATTGTCACAATCATATGTTTCAACAGCAGGTCAGACAAGTCCTTCCCTACATTTTTCAGAATTATATAATATTTATTAGATATCAATAAATATTCTTTTATTCTGAATCATTTGAGAAATTCAAACTTACTCTCAAACTATGAAATTTTACTCCCACATATTTCTGCATATAATGCCCAAGTTTAGAGTCTTCTCTGTGAACACAAAGTATAATGCTCAAGAAATTTAGCAATTAGAATATTATTCAGCAATCAAAAAGACAAATTTGATGCATTTCTGATAATATGGATGGATCTAGAAGGAATCATTTTAGTGGAAATAAGCCAAAAGTAAAGAGAAATACTGCATGAGCTCACCTATATGTAGGATATAGGGAAAACAAGTAAATAAAAAGACAAGAAATAGACAAACTGCCAGCAGAACTAAAGCATAAAGCAAGGGAAGGGGAGGTCAGGATCTGAGGGGGGAGGGAGGAGCTTGGGATATTGGGATGGCAGTTCACCGCTGACAGGGTGGTGGGAGAACCTTGGGCTATACAACAATGTAAAAAAATATGTAGTCAACTTAAAAAATGTTCAAAAATGTGACAAGTAGAAAAAAATAGTCTCTAACATATAACCCATATTTAAAATTCTGTAATTGTCCTCTGTCTTTCATAGTGATTTTTAAAAAATCAAGATCAAATCAGTTTTCACA
Organism: Uropsilus gracilis; assembly: GCA_004024945.1. NCBI lineage: Eukaryota > Metazoa > Chordata > Mammalia > Eulipotyphla > Talpidae > Uropsilus > Uropsilus gracilis. The sequence continues at coordinate 41,278 of PVHY01011223.1, read as the reverse complement.
CTATTTAGGAGAAAAAAAAAAGATAAAAAAGTAAAGGAGCAGAGACTAGAGGGGACAGACTTTTGGGGAAGAGGAGAGAGGAGAATGGCAGGTGTGTAAAAAGTAGCCTGAGTGACCAGGCTGGGCAGAAGCCCTCCGGAAGAGTGAGCTGGTGGTGGCAAGGAGCCATGGTGGCTAGCAATAGAGTAGCTGATGTGGCACTGCGGCAAGGTGGCATAGTGAGCTGGTACCTCGAAATGGCCAGAGCTTTGAAAAGCTGACTTGTGCACCAGCAATTGTTGAAAAGTTTGAAGCAACTTGAAGAAGCAGAGCAGCTCAGAACACGGAGAGAGAAGAAGCAAAGAGAAGATGCTGGAGAAAGATGGAATTTGCAGAGTTCCTGCCTCAAGTTTGGAGGGCAAAGGGGCACGATCATGGATATGTGTATTTGGGATCTTTGAGACTGAAAATGGTGACTGGGGTAAGATAACTGGCCACTTGTGGCTTTAAGGATTTTTTTTTCTGTTAATAGTCCCTTGTAAATAAGCCCTATTGTTAAATTACATTTGAGTGGCAACTGCTATGTGCTGGTGGTATGAACCTGAGGGAACCTGGGTGGCAGAAGCTGCATTTTAAATGTGGTTTGTTGGTAGGAGGCTTCTGCCCTTTTGACCTGATTTCAATTTGTCTTATTATAAGTGATGTTAGATTTGATCATTTGTTGGAGGAAATATTTCCCAGTAATGTAGTCTAAGAATTTATTCATAGCATAGATCTTATGTAACTTTTAGTTACAATTATCCCTAGGTGCTTTATAATTGTTGCTAAAATAGATGGAATATTTTAAATTTTGTGCTGTCAGGCAACCGGAGAGTAGAAATGCAGTGACCTTTGTACATTGACTTTATATCCAGCTGACTTACCACATTCTAATAATGTGATAATGTATCTGAATTTTTTAAAAATTTCATTTCATGCAGATATTGATATCGTACACACAATACCAGCTTTATGGCTCCCTTTCCAATCACTTTTGCTTGAATGTCTTTTTAGGGTTGACTTTTCTCCTTTGAGTTCTCTTAGTCCATATTCCCCCAGATAGGACAGTGATGCTGTGATATTATTGTCTGATCACATGTCTATCTCTACCCATCTGAGAATTCTGTGAATAGGTAGATTGATTTGTCCCTCAATCATGACACTAAATAAACCTCAACCTAGAGTGAATGTTTGGGAATAATAAGGTCCACCTATTGAGCACAGCACTATGCATTTTATGTAAATAATTTTATACACTCTTTCCAACAACACTACAAGATGGGCACAATTATAACACAATTTAAAATGAGGAAGTGAAAACTCAAGAGAGGTTAAGCCCCTTTCAGAGGCATAAAGCTATAAAGAGGTAGAACTTAGATTTGACCTCAGATACACCTCTTGAAACTTTTAATCACTACTCTTTGAATCATTGATTCTCCAATTAGCTAAGGAGTAATAGGCAGGGAGAAGATTATAGGCAACTCTTTTAATCTCTAGGGCTTTTAGGAGGCTCTCTTGAGGTTCTTCTTTACTTGCTGGAGTTTGAACACTAAAGCTGTTGGTATGGGTCACTCAAGTCAGTGGTCTCTTCCACAACAGTGAAGACCATCTTACATCCTGGGTCCTTTTATTATCTTCAGGGGTAGTATATGATTGGGATTCTGGATCTAACTAAACCTTCACAGGGGATGCTATCCCAGGATGGTCTTTTATCAATTCTGGCAATTTGAGTGATGGGCTAAAACTTTTCCCTGGAACTAAAGAGTGGCGAGATAGGGAATTCTGTCTGGATTTTCCCTTCTGTGGAGTCTGCCCCTTTTGGCCAGTAGAGGGAAGCACAAAAATGTGGAACTTTTAAAAGTCCAGGGCTCTACACTGTCAGAGGGTCAGTAGAGTGCTATGCAAATACATAAACCTAGGGGGCCTGCTCTCTTCCAAACTCCCTGCTCCTCTCAACCCTCCTATTCCCAGTTAACACAACAGGGCTGACGTGCATCCCAGATGGAAGAGGACATCGTGGCATTCCTAGTCCTCCACTTCCTAACTCTCACTGCCCACAATCTGCGGAGATAACTTCCTTTTCTTTTCTTTTTGAAGCTGTTGCCAATAAAAAGGAAAAACTGAACTAAAGTTAGTCCCATTCCTATTGGTGCACTAACATGTAAATAAGGTGAACAATGACCAGCTGAGTTTCAGCCATGACTTTTGTGGTGGCTTAGCTTTGTCTTAGTTTTTTCTGTTAGGTGCATGTATCTGAGGCATACCTGAACGTGCCTGTGCACAAAGTCAGACTTTATTTTGGTTTTACCCAGACTCTGTTAGCTCCATTCTATCTCCTTCCCACACTCCTCTTCTTCCTTCCTTTCCCTTCCTCAGTTGTCTCTCTCTCTCTCTGTCTATATATATATCTATATCTATAGATATAGATATAGATATATATAGATCTCTCTATATATATATCTATAGATATATATAGATCTATAGTATATATATATAGAGAGACAACTGAGGAAGGGAAAGGAAGTATATAGATATATAGATATAGATATAGATATATAGATATATATCTATATCTAGATATCTATAGATATATATATCTATAGATATAGATATATAGATATAGATAGATATATAGATATATATATCTATATATATAGATATAGATAGATATATAGATATAGATATCTATAGATATAGATAGATATCTATATCTATATATCTATATACTTCCTTTCCCTTCCTCAGTTGTCTCTCTCTCTCTATATATATATCTATAGATCTATATATATCTATATCTATAGATATATATATAGAGAGATCTATATATATCTATATCTATAGATATAGATATATATATAGACAGAGAGAGAGACAACTGAGGAAGGGAAAGGAAGGAGGAAGAGGAGTGTGGGAGGGAGATAGAATGGAGCTAACAGAGTCTGGGTAAAACCAAAATAAAGTCTGACTTTGTGCACAGGCACGTTCAGGTATGCCTCAGATATCTATAGATATAGATATCTATATCTATAGATATAGATAGATATCTATATCTATAGATAGATATAGATATCTCTCTATATATCTATATATATCTATATATAGATATAGATAGATATAGATATATCTATATATAGATATAGATAGATATATCTATATCTATCTATATCTATATATATATAGAGAGAGAGAGATAAATACAGATTTTTTTCTTAGAAACTAGGTCTCACTATGTTGCCCGGGGTAGTCCCCAACCACAGACGCAAGTGATCCCTAGCCTCAGCCTCCCAGGTAGCTGGGATTACAGATGAGTGCCATCATGCCCGACTATTTTTTAGAGAGTAGATCTCTCTATGTTGCCCAGGGTAGTCTTGAACCTGCAGACTCAAGTGATCCCTGGCCTCAGCCTCCCAGCACTGGGATTACAGGCACACACCACCACATCCAGTTAGCTGTCAATGTTTTAGTCAATCATATCTATGTAATGAAGTATCCAAAAAAATGAAATATCCAAACTCCCCAAAAGAACAAGGTTTGGTGAACACATGAAAGAAATGGAAGAGTGATCCATATATCTATCTATATCTTACTATAAATAACACGATCAGCCAGGCTCAATGGTGCATGCCTGTAATCCCAGCTATTTGGGAGATGGAGGCTGGGAATCACTTGAGTCCGTGGTTCGAGACCATCCCGGGCAACATAGCAAGACCTAGTCTCAAAAAAATAACTGGGTGTAGTGGCACGCACCTGTAATCCCAGCTACCTGGGAGACTGAGGCTAGGGATCACTTGATTCCATGGGTTCGGGACACCCAGGGCAACATAGTGAGCTAGTCTCAAAAAAAAAAAAAATCATATGATCACAACTTTTTTTCCATCCAAGGCTGGGTTAGGAACTAGGTGCTCAGAACCAGAATCTGGACTTTGAATCAGGCTGGGTGCTGACCTTTGATCTCTAGTCTCTGCCAGTGTGGATGTTCCTGGCCTTACTGTGTGTTGACACCTGCACCCAGGTGCTTGCATCTAATTGGCATTGCCTTGGTACAAGTCTCTGTCATCTCTTGTCAGCTCTCCTCTCTCATCTCCCAGTCCCTAAGCCTTTCTACCTGGTGGGGCTTCACTTCCCCCCAAACCCTCTAGCACCATCCACAGCCTCTTCTTGTGCTGGACCTGATCTGCCTGTCTAGGACCTTCCTGTAGTCTTCTTCTTCTTACCTTGTGCCTGATGCCCCAGCTCTATCCAGTGACTGGCCAGTTACCCCTGCCCTGGCCTTGACATTCACATTACTTCCTCTGTTGGGGAATACTCATTTGTCTTTCCACGCTAAGCTCTAGTGACCTCTCTTCTGGGAAGATTCCATGACCTCTTATTTACCCGGCTTGGAATAAATTCCTCCTCTACTCCCTTCCTGTGGTTAGAGCACTGAAAACACTTGGCTGCCCTAATTGGATCTGTTTTTCTCTCCCCCTCCTCTTGCAGCTCTTGGAGGGCTAGGGCTATGCTTATGATACCTCTCTGTCTCAGTCCTCAGTTCTGAGGCTGACGGCATGAACTTGACTTCCAAAGGTTTTAGTTCCCGTGGCCTTGGGCTCCTTTGAGGTTATAGGAAAACTGTGAAAAGCAGTGTGAAGAAAGAGCTGGCTTCAGTGTCCCTGATGGCCGGATATGCTTTCACAACTAGGACATGTGCTCTGCCCCCAAGCACTCCCTGGCCAGAAGGAGGTCTTGCCTTTCTGCTGTGGTATAAATATTGAGACTTCTCCTTTTCCCCCTTCTTCAGCCACTTCCTTCTCCAAAAGTCTGTCCCTAAGTCCTTATAAAATCTTGTTGCAGGTCCTGTTCTAGCATATGACTCATTCCCTATTACCACACATCAGGAGAGAGAGAGAGGGAGAGGGAAAAGGTGAGACTGGAGATTGGAGGGAGTGAAGGTGGAGTGAAGTTTTGGGCTCTCATATGTTGGGTACTGTGGCAGTACTGATCAAGTTATTCCTCTTCCTTAGCACTCGTTGCAGGGAAGGGGATGAATGATTTGTCAGAACCTCAGATCCTCCTAGGGGAGGGTCTTCAGAGGCAGCTGGAACCTGTGAGGGCCAGGTGTTTTTCTCAGTGGTGGTGGTGGTGACGGTGACCTGATGCACGTTTTCTGCCCTTGTCTCATCCTCTCCCACTCACAGACACGCCTGCAACACATGTGCTCAAATTACATTATTACTAGACATTAACTATATCTGCCAAAAAGTCTTCTTTTAATCCAGCAATGTTGATTTTAATTGCCTGGTTCAATTTGGGAGTTTTGATCCTGAAGGAACCATCATCCACTTCTGGGTGTGTCCTACAGAGTCCTAGTCAGTCCCAAAGTCAATTCCATATGCTCATTTCAGGTCTGCGAATTGCTGTACCTCTCTAGTAGATGTTCTCTTGAGCATCACAGACTTGGCACATTTATCAGATTATTAAGCAAACATGTGCATGCTGTAGAAGCTGAAGCTGTGGATAGTTACCCTTGCTTTGGGTTATTCATTTGCCAATACAGATCAACACCCAGGGCATAGCATGGGAAATTCAGTTTCTTCTGGGGGTGTAGACATGCAAGCTGGTGTCACTGCCTAAGGTTTCCCAAAGTCTTCTAGTCTCTGAGTTCAGCCGGTCCCTTTGCTACTCAAATAGAATCATCTGGGACTCATTCTGCAAATGAGAAATGTGATATGATCCTTATAATCAATATTTTCAGAGATTCTCAGGTTTTGTGTTACTCCTGGGAATCTCTTAGTTTCTGCAGTAGACTTAAACATGCCTGCAAATTCTTTGAGTTCATCTCTTATCAAGAGGTGGAATCTAATTCTCTTTCACAGGGATCTGAATATGGGCTGGCTTCAGCGCTCTGCTGAAAAAAAAAAAAAACAAAACAAGAGCGAGATGGAGGTCATATGCCTTGGCTTCTGAGCCAGATCATGAAAGACCAGAAGCTCTCTCTCTGGAGGTGTTTCTGGAACCCATCTGTCCTGCTGAGAGGAGGCCCAGGCCACACGCTGTTCTAGCCCACAGTGTCAGCTGAAGTCCCAGGTGGTGAGTGACATGTGAGTGAGGAAACTTTTGAGGGGGCTCCAGCACAGCTGCCCTCCGCTAGACACCACATCCTGCAGGGCTTTTCTCTTCCTTTGCTGCTTGTTTGGATGCACAAGGATGTGCCCCTCCTCCTATTTACAGAGCCTCACTGATGTTGGGTTAGTCTGCACAGTGGGTACCATTGAAGATGTGGGGCCACAGAGGGGAGCTGCAGCCAAGACCAAGATGAATGAGAATTCTAGTATTAGATTGACTTGAGTGAAAATTCACAAGTGCTCCACACCACAGGGGATTTGTGAGTTCCTTCCACCCCTTGGACTGAAATATTCTGCCATCACATTGGGCCTCTCCTGCCATCCTCAACCTCCACTGGCCCTCTTTAGTTGCCTTAATTCTTGTGCCATTTGCAGAGCCCCCAGCTGATCAACTGTGCATCCATAAACATTGGGTTGGAAGACATAGGCTGTTTCTTCTCTATATCTATGCTTACTTTGTTTCCTGATGCTTTTTCTGCAGGTTACAGCAGTTGCCTCTGGGTCTCCTCGCTCTGGGAGTCACCACCATGCAGTGAGCCTGGGCCTGAGCTGGGTTTCTCCACGGTATGCCCCAAGCTGCGAGCTGCGCTGGTTCTGTCTCAGCCTCCTTGTCAGTCCCAAGGGTGGCCACTGTGTCTTCCCTCATTTCCAGTCCCAAGGTCTCTCCGGGTCCAGCTCGCTCCCTGGGCCCCAGCTCCCTTCCCTTGGCACACCACCTGGAGTGCACAGAGTACTCATTCCCTGTGAGGCTGAGACTTTGCGGTCCAGAAGCAGCATGCAGCCCTTTCTTGGCCAGCTTCCTAAACCCTCATGGACTTTGCTGCTTTCCTGGGCTTGACTCAGGAAGGACATGAGTGCTTTCTGACACCCTGGGCTCCCACACAGGGAACTTGAGGACCTTTCTTGATTGGAGATGCATCAATCGTTTCCTTTCTTCACCCCTGGCCTTTCTTTTTCTTTTTCTTTTTTGAGACTAGGTCTCCCTATTTTTGCCTGTGGAACCGCAGGCTCTCGTTGCCCGGGGTACCACAGACTCAGGGAATCCCCAGCCTCAGCTTTCCAGGTAGCTGGGATTATAGGCGTGTGCCACCACGCCCTGCTATTTTTTGGGACTAGGTCTCACTACAGCCCCAGGCGGGACTTGAACCGCAATCCCTAGGCCCAGCCACTTCATAGACTGAAGCTTACAGGCAGAAGCCACCGTGCCTGGTGTCTGGCCTTTTCTTATCCTTTTTTTTTTTTTTTTTTTACAGACTAAGTCCCTAGCCTCAGCCTCCCAGGTAGCTGGGACTACAGGTGCACGCCACCACACTCAGCTAATATTTTTGAGACTAGGTCTTGCTATATTGCCTGGGATAGTCTTAAACCTGTGGACTAAAGCAATCCCTGGCCTCAGCCTCCCAGTGCTGGGATTACAGGTGCCTGCCACCACACCCAGCCCCCTCTTTTCTCTATCCTTGCTGCTTTTATTCAGTTCAGTTCTAGTCTAGCTGTGGGAAAATGGCTCTGATTGATCATGTATTTGTCCCAATCTACTATTTATGGGTTCCAAATTCTTTGAGACTTTGGTTTTTGACATTCTGAGGCTTAGATTTTAGCAACTTGAGGTTTCAGCTTTTGAAGTCTCAAATCAAAATTTTAACTGACTGCAAAGCACAGCAGACCTTGCTGCCTCAATAAGGATGGGGCCAGGGAAGGGGGTGGTGTTGAGAAGTAGCAGAGCATTGGAAGGAAATATCTTACACAGGGATTCAAAATCTCTTTGTCTCCTGTCTCAATTTAATCTGGCCAGGGGCATTTCATCCCAAAATTTGCCTCTTAAGATCTTCCAACCAAAAGAATGTTCTTTCCCTAAGAACAGTTCCACCTTTCCTAAGCCGATTGGCCCAGATCTTTGATGGCTTTTAAACTAATACTTTCCTCTGCCTGTTATGTAATTATGAGATAGCATAGCTAGAGCTATGATGGAGGCCAGCACAGAGGACCTTGGGAGTAGAGAGCAGAGAGCATGGCTTGTGCGGGTGGGCCGCAGAGGCTTCTTGGACGAAGTGACATTCAAGCTAGTGAGAACTTCCTAAGCAGAGGGAAGAGGAGCAAAGCTGCAGTCCTGGGCATGACACTCAAGAGATGAACTGCAGGGGCAGTTAGAGAGGCAACAGGTCATGCCAGGCTAGAGGCAAAAGGTTGGGCTTCTAAAAATTCTGAGGTTAAGAGGTGTGCCTAATGATAGCTTCTTGAGAGGGCAGTGCCATGGTTCACATAGTTTCCTCTCTGCCCCTCTTGTGCTGTTTACTAATTCCATTCTTATGATCCAAAGAACCTGGTGTCATTCTCTTCCTTGTAGGGGAAGGATTTATGTCCTCACTCAGCCAGGTACCTTGTCTCTTCCCTCTGCTCCTGAACCTTGCATCTCATGGCACCTTTATCACATCTATCCAGACCTTGCAATTTGGCACTCTTTCACCTCTAGACCTTCGCTGTTGCTGTTTCCTTGAGCTCAAACTCCCTTCCCACACCCTTCTCTCTTTGGCTATCTCTTACCCAACCTTCAGGTCCTGGCTCTGTAGCTGCCTCCCCAGATCATAGTTGGGTCCCCAGAAGAGCTTAGCTCTCTCCTTGTGCTCACACAGATGTTTTTGATCTGTATCTTTTGGTGTAAAGCCCTTGGTCTGTAACTTCAGCCTCCAGCCCAGAACTGTCTTCCGGACAGGCTAACCAAGTTACTTCCTGGGGTGACTTCCGTTGGCAGAGGGAGTAGGGAGAGGTGAGATGGGCAGTGTTCCCTGTCCTGCAGACAGTTTCTGATCCAAGGTTCAGGGTACACAGTGTGCAACAGGATTAGTGGACAAACAACAAGGCAGCTACAAGTAAGGGTGTGGTCCCAGGGTGGGGAAATCAAGCCTCATTCTGGAGTCTCTGTGCTTCTGACCTTAGGGTCAGAGGATTTGGGTCCTAACCCAATACCAGTACCGATTTGTTGAATAATTCTGATAAATTTCTTTCCCTCTCAAGAGTCTTACTTTCCTTGTCTATAAAATAAAAAAAAGTCAGACTAGGTGATCTGTCTCTGGAGTCTCCTCAATGAATAGTCCCCAGCACCATGCTAGGTCTGCTGGTGAGTTGAGGGATGAATCAGACCCCATACCTGCCCTCAGGGAGCATACAGTCTGCCTATCTGGTACTAACTCAATTGCAAAGTGGAAAAGATGGACTTTGTAGTTAGATTGACATAGGCAAGTTCTGGCTGAGTTATCTTGGGCAGCTGTCTCTATCTCTCTGTCTCCCCTTTAGTAAAACGAAGATAATAAATCCTGCTTATAGAAGATGTGTTATAAAGTTCAAATGAAAAAGAAGTGAACATATCTACAGAACTTAGTGCTGCAGGCATTATTGCAGTGAGAGGCCCATGACTCTCCTTTGAGAGGAGAGTCATTCTGTTTGGGCTTCAGGTAGACCGGGGAAGGCTTCCTAGCCCAGGCCTTGGAGGATAAAGACCATTAAACAAAGTTGGACATTTAATTTTATTTATTTATTTATTTAGTTAGTTAGTTATTTAGTTAGTTAGTTAGTTAGTTAGTTATTTTTGAGACTAGGTCTTGCTATTTTCCCGTGAAACTGCAGGCTCATGTTGCCCGGGGTACCACGGAATCAAGCAATCCCCAGCCTTAGCTTCCCAGGTAGCTGGGATTACAGGGATGCACCACCACGCCCAGCTATTTTTTGGGACTAGGTCTTGCTGTGTTGCCCCGAACGGGACTCAAACCGCGATCCCTGGCCCCCACCGCGGCTTCCCAGGCTGCCGCTTACAGACATGAGCCACCATGCCTGGTTAAACTGGGCATTTTAATTTTAGGTTTGCTCTGAGTTTTACGATAATTCCACTCTGTGTTTCAGTAAGAACAACGCAGATTCTGTATTGTCTGTGGCTCCAGTCAGTATCCATTGGTACAAATTAGTTTCATGTTCCACATAGTGAACAAAGTAGGTTGAGTGAATGAAGGAGGGGAGAGGAAGGGAACCCTGAGGATAAGCTGGGGTGGTGGGAGGGTGGGAAGGAGGTGGGGGTGGCCATGGGTAGATTCTCAGTGTCCATGACACTGGCACAGAGCTGAGCTTTCCATTCTGGGTAGCTGCAGTGTCACAGTGTCTGTCTGCCCTGCTCCAGCTGCTTCTGTTCCCCTTGCGCTCCCTCCAGTAAGATGGGACCCTGCTGTCCCCTGTGTCCTCTCTCTGGGGCTGCTGCGGATCTGCTCTGGGTGGCCACCATTTCTTCCTCATTTCTCCTACTCAAGAGCAGCCTCCCTTCTTTTCTCCGAAATCCTGTCTCCTCCTGCCCTGAGAAGGATCCAGGGTCCTCGGTCCTGTCAGAAGCTGGTAAGCTGGTAAGCCTCACCCCACATTCATAGCCTTGTGCCTCCCTGGCACAGCCAAACCTGCTGTGAATTGCAGTTCTCGTGTCCTCCTGCCTCCTGAGAATCAGACTCACATCTCACTCTCTCTGTCCTGCATTCTCAGCCCTGCTGTCTTCAGCATTAAAAAAATGCTCAGCTCTCCCTCATCTGGATTAAGCACCCTTCAGTACACTCTGCTTCTCCTCTTCACAGCCAGGCCCAGAAGAGTTTGTTGTTGACCCTCTCTATACACATTCTTCAGCTCCCATCTGCTGTGTCCTGGTTTGTGATTGGACTCATTACCCTGACATGATTCTGGCTCAGGTTACCAAGGTGACCAATGTGACCACTGTACCCCCCCCCTCAGACCTTGCTTCCTGCCACTTCTTCCTTCACACGCTCAAGGACTTTTCTCCAAGGGTGACTTTTCTAAACCTGCTCAGCTCTTCCCCGCCCCCCACCCTCCACCCTGATCAACAGGCACAAGGGCCAGGCAGTGTTTGCTGACCACAGAAAAGGGAGCTGTTCCCAGGGCAGGGTTGGAGGCTAAGCAGGGAGACAAAGGTGCTTAACGAGCTTTCAAAGTTTTTGGAAGGCATCCTAAGGCTAAGTACATTCTAATTGCCTGAGCTGCCATAGGGCAAGGGCAGGACCTGCAAGATGGTATTACTGTAACTTGAGCCAGGTAACTTGATCGCTTGCCCAGACCTGCACCTGTGCCTGTCATCCTTGGTTTTCTGAGCCAGAGATTGGGCCACCACTGTCTGTTTTGCTCAAGTGGAGCCCTGTTCTTTGAAGTAGAGAACAAAGAGCCCCTCTTCCTCTCCATCTCTCCTGACTGGATCCCAGCCCTGCTTGTTCACTTCCAGTGATGGGGAGCTCACTACCTTATATCTCTGAGCTACCTGCCTGGCACATTGGTTTTGTAATGAGCTTGGCCTGATAAGAGTTCTCTAACTGTGAGATCCTAACCTCTTGTCCCATTTCATATTCAAGAACTTTCCCTCCATTGGATCTAAAACTGAGTTTGTTATATTTTTGATGAGTCCTTACAGTTGACTCAGCCCTGTCTTATGGTGCAGGAGAAGCCCAGTGAAAGCTCAATGTATTGCACCGAGAACCTTCTTTCTGTGCAAATTAAATCTTGGCATCTCATCTTCGCAAGAACCCTGGTTGGAATGGATAGTATGTTCTGGTGTGGAGTGTGGTATATCTAAAGTACTTGTTTTTTGTACTTGCATAGCAAGTGCTTTGTTTCTACTTAAATTGTTTTTCTCCAGGACACAGTGGTGGGGGACTGTTGTAGGTTATGGGAGTCAGGGTTGGGCTGAGATATCTGAATTGCTTCTTGGGTACTATCATCCAAAATGTCCTCAGTTTTCATATGAGCCACTAACTAATCTCCCCCTCTCTTAGCTGGGTGCCACATTATTCCCTTTCTCTAAGTTGCACCCTGGAAGGTCAGACTGGGATGCTGACTCTTCCTTGGAAGTCATAAAATCCATGTTATATTGTGCTTTGTATTTCTTAATTCTATAAAAGATGACTTTCTCCACCTTTTCTTTATTTCTTTGCTCTCCTTTATTTTGAATTGATTGAACATTTTGTCTCATTCCATTTTCCACCCACACATTTAAAAGCTGATAAGTCACACTCTTTTAGTACACATACCTTACATATCCAAGTTTAAAGTTAAAATAGAAATAATACTTTGTTCCCTCCTGTATAACTAAAGGACCTTGGAACACTTTCTCATCTTCTGTCCCACCAACTTATATATTATCAGTTAATTTATTTCATTATAAATATTCAATACTGTGTTATTCTTTTATACAGGCAACATTTATTTACATTTACCCAAATATTTGCCATTTTTTCAACTCACCATTGCAACTCAGGTCTTCCTGGTGGGATGTGTGTTCCATAGTTTAAAAGTATATATTTCATCCATTCATCTGTTTTGGAACATTTGGGTTGTTTCCATGTCCTTGCAATTTTAAATAGTGCTGCTATAAACACCCGAGTACAGTTGTCCTTTGTGTAAGTATTGAGATTTCTTTTGGGTAGATTCCCAGAAGAGCAATTGCTGGGTCAAATGGTAGTTCCATTTTCATTAGTTTGAAATGAAAATGCTGCTTTCCATAGTGTCTGGACCAGTTTACAATCTCACCAGCAGTGTGAGACTGTTCCTTTCTCTCCACATCCATGTCAGCACTTGTTCCCTTTTTTTGTTGATGTATGCCATTCTTACTGGTGTTAAGGTGGTATCTCATTGTGGTTTTGATTTGCATTTCCCTGATTGCTAGTGATGTTGAGCAATTTTTCATGTGCCTGTTGGCCATTTGTATTTTCTCTTTGGAGAAGTGTCTTTTTATTTCTTCTCACCAGTTTTTGACTGAGCATCTTGTTTTGTTTTTGCTTATTTGTGTGTGTTCCTTGTGTATCTTTGTTATTAAACCCTTACCACATTTGCAGAGGGCATTTTTCCCCCGATTCAGTTGGGTTTATTTTTGTTTTGTCTGTTGTTTCTTTTGCTGTACAGAGCTTTTTAGTTTGATGTAGTCCCAGCTGTTTATGTTTTCCTTCATATTTTTTTTGCCATCTGTAGATGTGTCCAGGAAGGGATTTCTGATTTGTAATTAATGGAGGCTTTTGCCTAAGTTTTCCTCTATGCATTTTGTGTTTTCAGGTCTTACATTCAAGTCTTTTATCCATTTTGAGTTGGTTTTTGTACATGGTGTGAGAGAGTTGTCTTGGTTCATTTTTTTGCATGTCTTGGTCCAGTTTTCCCAGTACCATTTATTGAAGAGGCTGTCCTTATTACAATGTAAGTTTTTCACTCCTTTGTTAAAGATTAGTTGACTATGTGTGAAAAAGATGTGGTATAGATACACAATAGAATATTACTCATTAATTAAAAGTGGCAAATTTGATGAATTTGAAATAACATGGCTATACCTTGAAGAAATATTAGCAAAAACAAGTCAGAAAAAAAAAGACAGAAACCAAATGGTTTCACTAATATATGGAACATAGGAAAAACAAGCAAAAGACCAGGAGGAAAAGTCAAAACAAGATAACAACCAAACTAAAGTACACAATTGGGGGTGGGGGGGATGAATGGGAGTGGTCAGGGAGGGGAAGTGGTGGGTGACCCCCAGGGAATACAAAGATGTGAACTATATATATATTTTTTTTATTTAAATTTTTTAAAAGTATATATTTTTTGAGTTTCCTTCAGTTAATCTGTTGGTGAGCAACTCCAAGCTTTTGTTGTCTGAAGAGGTCTTTATCCTCTTTCTTGGGAGATAATTTCTCAGGGTATATTGAAGTTGACAGTTATTTTCTCTTAGACTTTGAAGATATTGTTGTATGTCTCCTAGCTTCATTGTTGCTATTGATAAGAAAGTCATTAGTTTAATTGTTCTTTTATGTTGGTCAGTCATCTTTTGTCTTTGCTTTTCTGCAGACTTACTATAATGTGTGGACATGCCAATTCCTTTTTTTTAAAAAATCCCACTAAGAATTTACTGAATCTTGTTTGTAAGGATGATATTCTTGTCACTTACAAGTGACAGTTCTCATTTTAATTTATTAAAATATCCTCTCCATGTCCCTTTCTTATTCTAGAACTCAATCAAATGTAGGTTAGACCTTTTCACTTTATTTGTTAATCAACATCATGTATTCTTTTCATTTCCTTGAGTTTCAGTTTTAAAAGAAACCCTCATAGGTGACTGGGACTGCAGGGTTTGCTCCACCCCTCCACCTGGCTTTGCTATGGAACTGGGTGACAGGCCCTGGCCCCCCTGCCCAACATCCATCCTTTCAGGGTTTGGGAATGTGAGGTAGGGAAGGGATCCCTGCTGCTTCCTAGAGCTGTGGGGGACCGCTGGACCTCCCCCAGGCCACCATACATGAGGTGACCTGGGACTGCGGAATTTGCACCGCCCTTCTGCTTGGCATTGATATGGATCTAGGCACCAGGACCTTGGTCCCTGGCCCCCTGCGTGGGCCAAGGGGGGGGTGTTGGAGTGGTGAATTTGGGCTGTGGTGGTAGTGGGCTTGGTGGAGGGTAGTGGGCTAGGATGGGTTACCCCCTCTGGTCTTCTCCAAATCCAGTCAGTACTCACCAGAAACAACTAAATCATTAATTCAGTGGCAGATACACAGGAAAGTGAAGGCGAGGAGAAAGAAGTAAAATCCAGAACAAGCAAACATTGCAGATCCATGGGGCACAGGGCTGTGAGACCAACTAATGATATGAACTGTCTCAGAAAACAACCACCAGGGTCTCCACAGATAGGAATGGAATTTCCGGTTCAGAGATGCCTTCAGTGCAAGCTAGGCACCCTCCCATTTCACAGGGAGAGGAAAGCCACAGAGACAGGCAGCGGCCCCATGATGAACTGGACCAACCATTCGCCAGTGCCTATCCTGATCAAGAAACTTTATACACGAACATCAGCTGAGAGAAACGCTTCTAATGCTAGGGACCAGAACCACAAAGCAAAGAAGTAGCAAAATGTGTGATAGAAACTGGGTCAGAGCAGATGACCAGTAAGAAGAAGGCACTGAAAGGACACAAATATGCATGAACTGGCTACCTGCTACAAAGATACACCTGGAAAACTAAGCATAGGCTGCTGTATCCCTGGAAAACATGCCCACACCTGGCAAAAGAACATTGCTCCAGGAAAGAAGAGGAATCCAATGGACTAAAAATTGATCAATAACTGGCAGTGAAAGAAGAGATAGCGTGTCGGAGGGGGTTGGGGGGGGGTTGGGGAGGGTACAAAAGGAAGGGGAGGGTGAGGAACACCCAAAAGGCAAGAAAAAAGAAATGTAAACGAAACTTATACAATGGAAAAAACCCTCATATTTATCGTCTACTTTATAATTCTCTTTTTAAGCTTTGTTTAGTATGATATTAAAATGATATACTCAAGTTTCAATTTCCCTGTTTCTCATTCTGGAAGCTATTTGGTTTGATGTCATTTATATTGTTTATTACTTATATTTTTGATCTTTATATAGACTTAACTATGCCTGAAAGTTATAATATCTGAATTTTTCCTGGGTATGATTCTACTGTCTGTTCTTTATTTTGACCCTTGTTTCCTTTAGTGTTTGGTGAGTTTGGGCTGGAGTTATTCTTTGTTTTATATTGTTTTCCTGTGAGAATTCATTGAGGCCTATGTTGAACTTGGTTTCCTCCTACAAGGATTTGTAGTTGCCTCTTCTGGGTGTCAGAGAAGATAAAGAATAGTACAAGAGTATTCTTAAAATAATTTTTTTTTGTTTAAGGTTCTTCAGACTATTAAGTAAACTTTGAGCTGCAACCTCAAATTGGATTCTGCTTGTGGTTATAAATCTCTCAGGAAATTAAGAGAAAATTTCCAAGCTGACATTAAAGTTTGAGACATAGTTTGTTTGTTTTTATTTGCCCTCCCCTTGGAGGGATTAATTCTAGAAAACTTTTTAATAAATGAAATACATTTAGTATCTCAGACTATCAAATAGAAACTTTGATACTTACAAGATTTTTTCTCTTTCCCTCAACTTTTTATTATGAAAGCTTCTAAATTGGCAGGAAAATTGGAGCATAACATAATGTACATACATTATTCTGGATCCAGTAATTAATACTTCTGTGGTATCATGAGAAGGCTCTGTGCTGATCTTTAACTTCAAAGAGCATAATTGATGATAATCACAATTGACTGCACTTTAAAATACATTACCACACGCTTGTTCCAAGATCACTTAACATGGGCTGATCCCAGTTCATGACTAAGAGCAGCAGAAATACTAAGAAGGCAGGTCTATTCCCGGGAGACATGAAACTCCTTTAATGGCAGATTTTGGCCAAGAACTCATTGCCAAAGTTTCCTTAGACTGTACAGCTGTCTAGGACATTTATATCCAGCCCTGCAATTCTCTCTCCTCCTCTCAAGATAAATTTGCATTATAGTCTAGTGACTCTCCTAGTCTTTTAGCCTTCCTCCCATTTCCTTAGGTACTCATCCATATAAAATCCTTGCACATATAATTTTGTCTTGGTATCCTGTTGTCAATGCAGCCATAAGACCCTGGTACAGATAGGTGAGTCAGCTGATCTTACCCCTGAGTTGTTACAAGAGAAAATAGAATCAGACTCTTTAAATTGTATCTTGGATGCTCAAGATGGGATGTTGAGTTGAAGGAGAGTGGCCCATCAAGAAGAACCATTTAAACCCCGCTTGGGACAACATAGTGAGACCTAGTCCCAAAAAATAGCTGGGCGTGGTGGTGCGTGCCTGTAATCCCAGCTACCTGGGAAGCTGAGGCTGGGGATTGCTTGACTCTGGAACCATGGGCAATGGGAACCTGCAGTTCCACAGGCAAAAATAGCGACAACTAGTTTAAAAAAAAAAAACCATTGAAAGAGATGGCAACAGAATAGAGCAGATTGGATTAGGAGGGCTAATAAGACCTAAGAAAGAAGGGATTTGAGGCTGTTTTGCACCGATAATTGGGTGGGACATGTCCTGAGTTGAGCAATGGCTTTGAAACACAGAGGGACGAAAGCTAAAGGTTTTTCTTGATTTCCTTTCATCTTCTCTATCCAGAGGAAAGACTTTAATTTGGAATGGATATAACTGACATCATAGAGAATCTAGTTCAGCATTAAAGCAATACAGAAGATTGTCCCAGGTCTCTGTTCTCTGCCTTAAATAAACACACAGAAGACCAGTTCAATATAGTCTCAATAATACAAAGCTCGGAGTGAGAATGTCATGGGTGATTAAAAGTGGCCTCAAAGAAGTTTCAAGAAGTCAGAGAGAAGGGCTATGCCCATTAAGATGATATTGATCAGGAACAAATACAAAATTTTGGACAATGGTTCAACATTTTACCCATAGGTAATATGGGATGGAGAGACATAGTTTACCAATAACATACATGAATGAGATTGAGGCATATTTAGCTCAGCATGAGCCCAAGCAGAATTCAGCCAGGGGCAGCATGTAAAGAAAGATCTCGCCTTCAATTTCCAGTGCTGTGCTGTGGTCACTGAAATCCAAGCCGATGGGGACCAGTGTTATGCCAGTCCTGTTAATCTCTGTTCTTCCTCCCACCTTTCCTATCTTACCTGGTGATTCCCACCGGGTAACCACATAGCAATTAGTTGTCTGCCAAATCCTCCCTGAGCTGGCAGACAATATAGATTGGCGTATAATGAGTCAGGGCGTGGGTGTCCCTAATCCATTTGTTAATGTTTCAGAAATAATACCAAAGTAGAAGGGAGGAGGAAATTGGCTGGTGGTAGCAGCCAAGAGAGAGGTATTTTGTCTCCCCTTTATTTCTCCCCTTATTTGCTTGAGACCTAGAGGGACCGGTTTGCCTTCTTATGAAGTGCTTGTACCAGGAAGAATTAAGTGGGACATATCTTGAGAAGAGCGATGGCTTCAAAAGCAAGGAATGCCCTTCCTCTATGAGATATGACTTCTATCAGCACATTATGGTGCAAAGCAATGTGGGTGCAAGTGCTGCAGATGAGATGAATATTTTGTGCGGTGACTGGAGATGGTTGGGGATGACTAAAGGGAACCTTGGCATCTTTTAGAGGTGTTTACCAGTTGCCTGAAAGGGAAGGATACCAGACCCATTGAAATATGGGACATAATCAGGTTTTCGGACTGATGGGTCATTTTACAGAACATCAGGCAGTGCAAAATAAACCATGAGAATTGGACACTTCTGAGGGAGAAACTGAAGTGTTGATTCTCAGTGCCTCTTTCCTTTCCTGCGAAGCTATAGGCCCTGAGGTTTCAAGTCTCAGGGGTGAAGTGTGAACTGTGAGCACAAGTAAGCTTTGGTGAGCTTGGGAGATATAGGGAAAGAAACATTTTTTGCTTTCCTCCTTTTCCTATGTCTTCTCACTCTGCTTAGACCACTCACAGCATCTCAGCCATCTCTATGATGCTGGTAGTCACACATACTGATAGCACCTGAAGAAGACAAATTTGGCTATTCCTGACCAGTTCCAAGCCTCTCCTGCCCGCATCACTCTTTCTCTGACTGGATATAATCTCATAACCATTCTCCAAGGTGTCTCCCTCCCTGCTGACGGGGTGAGTGCCTCACTCTGCTTAGATCTCTCTGGTGTGCTCTTCTTGGAATCTGAATTTCATGATCCTTTATCTTGGCAGCAGTGTCCCAGTGAGATGGACCACTAGTTTTTGCTATCTGATGTTCCTTATTTCTTAACTAATACATCTTCTGAAACTTTGTAACTACCCCACACTTCTCCTGCATTAAAGATTTGAGTAATAGGCATCTCCATGATGCCTCACACTCATTGGCAACTCCAGTCTTATTCTTTCTCATCCTTTGCCTTTTACCTTGCTCTTCTACCCCGAGGTTTCTTCTCTGGCAATCTTCTCTCTAGTGACTTCGATGCTCAAGTCAATTGCTGTGTGCCATTTGCAAACCAGAAAAATCATTGCAAATGAGATAAAGAAAACCTCTCTTGTTAACTGGTCCCCCAGAAAACTAGGAACTGATTTACTGCAATGAACTTCTGAGACAGCGATGGTGCCTCTGGCTTCCCTAAATCAGAGATAGTGACCACCTGCCTACACTCCCCATTCCTCAATTACTGTTAGACTTTAGAATGTTAATTACCTCTCAGGTTTGTGTTAGTCTTCTTTGAAATTCAACAGACCCTCACCCTGTGCCCCTATAAATACCCCTTTCTTTTGTTAATAGAGTCACCTAATTGTCCATATTTCCATTTGGCCCCTGGCTATGGCTGGGTAAATCTCTTCTCATGAATTCATTTCTCGTACCTTGCATCTGACTGCCAACAGTCAATAATCTGGGAATAGTCCTTCATAATTTTTCTCATCACCTCTAATCAGAAGTTGAGAGAGAATTTTGACAAAAATTGTAAAAAGCACTCTGGCTTTCTGTTTGGTTCCTCTTCTTGCCTTCCTTGCTCTGGGGAAAGCTAGTTACTCTGTTGTGAGCAACCTCAGGAAATGGTCCACAAGGAGAGGAACTGAAACCTCCTGCCACCAGCTGTAGGGGTCAGCTTGGGGGTGACTCCGCAACATTCTGCGGACAACTATGTCTTTCACTGACACCTTGACTACAATTTTATTAAAGACTTTGAACTAGAACCATTCATCTAAACTGCTCCCCAAATCCTGATGCTCAGAAAATGTGTACGATAATTTTTTTTTTAGCAGTTGACTTTTGGAGCAATTTGTTATGCAGCAATAGATAACTAATGGAGAGGGGGAAAGAACTAGTAAGGGCACTGAGAAGGAATGCCTAAACAGGTAGATAGTTATAGAGTGGTGCTTTTGGAGGGAGAGGCTGTGTGATGGTTAATTTTTTGTTGTCAGTTGGTTGGGCCATGGGTGTACAAATATTTAGCCAAGGATTATTCCGAGTTTGTGAAGGTGTTTGTGGATGAGATAACATTTGAATGAATAGATCGAGTAAAGCATTGCCCTCCCTAATATGGGTAGACTTATCTGATCAGATGAAGACTGACTAGAACAAAAAGACTAAGATGAACCTCTGCTGTCTGGCTGCCTTCATACTGGGACATTATTTTCTTGTCTTTGGAATCAAACTGAAATATTAGATATTCTTAGTTTTGCAACTTGCCAACTTCAGACCTGAACTATACCACTGGCTTTCCTGGGTCTCTAGAATGCTAACTGTATATCTTGGGATTGGTCAGCCATTTTATTAAAGAAATAAGCCAATTCTTAATAAACCTTGACCTAGCTTTATGTCTCTGCCTCTTATCTCTTATTGGTCCTGTGAGAACCCTGGAGAACTCTGAATTATACAAGCACTTCAGGGTATTATGGATAATGCTGGAGAAAACAATAAAGCCAGGATCCAGCAAGCAATCTCTTCTCCCTGTACTTCATCCCTTGAATTGCTCGGACTTCTGGCCTCCCTTCCTTGGGGTTGTAGTTCTGGCAGGGACTTTGTGTCTCAGAGATTGTGCAGATCTAGAGACAAGTTCTCTTCTGGGTCCTTCAGTGACTCTTTAGTCAATCCCTTCTCCTCTCTAAGACTTATTATTGAAGGACTTTTATCTTTAAAGTTCCCAGCTCTGAACTTTGTAGTTCTGATGATAGGAACCACTAATGTGACCTTAGGTCAAAGAACTGGAGGCAAGGATAAGGACAGTTTCCTGTGTCTTACTGGGGAAAGAAACTTGAAGGGAGGATCTAGATGGTGAAGGTGGAATTAGGGACTTCATGGCAAAAAGAGAGACATTTTCATTTTCCAGCACTGTAACAATCTCATCCACTTCCCTCATGCTAGGGACCATAGGGTGTTGGGTGTTTCCTGTGATGTCACAATAGGTCCGTTGGTAGTTAGAACCTCAGTTCTCCCCAGAACTCTGGGTCATCTGTGGAAGGATGATCTCTCCCAAACACCTCCTTGTTTTATCAGAAAACCCTACCTTCTACCATACCACCTGATTAAGTTTGGTCAGAGTGAAACCGATCACCTCAGTTCCCATTTCCTTGATCACCACTCAGAAATTGTCAGAAAAGCATCACAGACTCTAGAAAACTCCCCACCTCCCACCTGACCAAATTCCCCCACCTCACCCAACCCACTGGGCCTGATCAAAGTCCTGACAGATAAAAGGACACAGCCATGCAGTTAAGTGGTCCGACTTCCACAGCTCTAGCCTCTGGCTGTGTGCATGGTGATTGCCACCCAGGTTTTTACTAATAAAGAATCTGTTACTTTGCTAGTCATTGAGTCTCCTTGCTTTGTCTCTAATGCTCCTTTTCTAACAGTCTCAATCAAGAAAAGTTCTCAGTCTGGGGCCCCGAGTTAGAAATGGGAACGTCTAATATTTTCAATTCAAAAAGCAAAAGTGAAGAGACACTTTTAAAAAGAGATTTCCTTTTAATATTCCAGTGAGCTGATTTAATTTCCCACCTCCCATGATGACTGTCCTTTGCTCCTCCCTGAGGTTGTTGCTACTGTGATCATGTTAAGAAATCCCCAAGAACATATTAAGTGGAAAGATTCTTATGATGGTCATCAGCTCACACTATCCCGTTGTGGCCAAGGACACCATAGCTGCCACTCAATGCTCTGGAGGCCACCTCTTCTCCACCACCGCTGCCTTCGGAACCTCTTGATATGGGGGGTGGGGGCAAATAGAACAGAAGCCTCCAATCAACAAGCCAAAGGAGAAAAGTAGCACTTTTAAAATGCAGCTTCTGCAGCCCAGATTCTTTCAGGTTCTTTCTTCAGTTGCCAAGTCACAGTGCAATTTAAACAACAGGATTTTATTAACAAGAGAATTAACAAGGGAAACAAAAAGTCAAAAAGTCCTTAAAGCCACAAGTGGCCAGTTATTTTACCTCCATTACTGTTTAGTGTGAAAGTCCCAAGCATATGTCCAAGATGATGTTCTTTTCCAAACCTAAGGCAGACACTTGTAAAATTCAGTCTTTCTTTTCCATATTCTCTTTGCTTCTTCCCTCTTCAGCATTCTGAGCTGCTCAGCTTCTCCAAGGTTCTTTCAACTTTTCCAACAAGTACTGATGTAAAACCAGTTTTCCAAAAATCTAACTTTCTCCAGGTACCAGCTTTCCATGCTACCTTACTGCACTTCCTTTTCCGGGCCTGCCTTTGGTGGTGTCTGGCCACATTCACCGGGCCTGCCTCAGCAGTCCCCATTCATCCCTGGCCTGCCATTCTGGCATCTGATTTCACACCAGTTACACCTCTGCTGGCCACTCTCCCACCATTGCTCCTTACCACCACCAATTCACTCTTCTGGGGGACTTCTGCCCAGCCTAGCCACTCCGGCTCCGCTTTACTGACCTGCCATTCTCTCAGCTCCCACACCTCTCTTCATCTCCTCTTTTGTGTGCCTTTTTTGTGCTTATTTCTTCTCATGGGTTTTTCTCTCAGACCCCACCCACTAGGACAATATGGCGCCCAATACAATTTTCAGCTATGTCACTACCAGAGGCCCTGGCTGCCCATCCAGCCCAGTCACCCTGTATCGCCCTCATGGAGTTTATCTTTCCTGAGGTTGTTGCCCTCATTGCCCCAAGTCCTGCCATGATATTTGGTCCCTAACTTAAAAATTATAAGGCAAGATTTCAAGCCTACTGAAAATGTTGAAAATATAAGAGAAACTCCCAGCCTGAAGAGATAAGAATATTTTTTGCTATATTTGTTTCGATGCCTCTTTCTCTCCTAAAAACAATTAAAAACGCTAGTGTTCACTGGAAAGGTAGTTTCAAGTATTATCTAACTTGAAGATGCTTGCTAATTCACTGGAGATGAAACGGAATCTCATTATGGATTACATTTTAGTTTCCCTGGTTTCTAATGAGGGTGAACATTTTCCCATGGTTTTGGCCACTGAGTTTTCTTTTTCTATCAATTATCTTTTCATGTCTTTGCCCATTTTTTTATTGGAATGTTTGTCATTTGTTTACTAATGGCAAATCTTTACATTTTTTAGATATTAACACTAACAACTTAATATTCATAATTAATTACCAGTCCCATACTTTGCAAATATTTGATTCTGTCCATGATTTGTCTTTCAGTTTTATTACATCTTTCGTTATGCATAAACTTGGTAAAATGTATCTTTTGTCACACTTAGAAATTTTGACATTCTCCTACAAGTTTTGAAATTTAAAAAAATGTAATTGTTCAGATAATTAATCTGTTTAGAAACTTTGTGTATAAGATAGAGATCTAATTTTCCCACTTCCCAGTAGACAGTCAGTAATCACAACACCATCATCTATTCCTCCTGATTTATAATGTTGCATTTGCTATATCTGAAGCTTCAATCTCCTTAGTCTTTCTGTTCTCTTGTACCTGTACTCTTTTTTTTCCTTTTACAATATTGTAACTTTAAATAAGTCTTGGTTCACTATGGGGGTAAGTCTACCTTTACCTTTCAAATTCTTCTACCTATAATTATTAGCTCTTTAATCTTCTATAAGAATTTTAGGATTAGTTCTTTAAGTTCCATGAAAATTCCTTTTATGTTTGGTATTGAAGTTCAGATAACTTTAGAAAGAATTACCATCTTTGTGAAACTGAATCTTCTCATCCAAGGATTTGATATGTTTCTCTGGCTTATTTTTCTGTACCTTGGTAGTGAGATGAAGATTAGGTTTCCTTTTTTAGTGAACTCACAGGGTTTTACGAGAAATTTATCTCAGTGTATCACTTAATAAGGTTAAAAACTAAGCCCTCCATCTTTGCCCAGCAGGGACATTCTGGAGGCTTGAATAGATAAGGCTGCCATGGGAACCAGGTCATAGCACTGACTACCAAGGCTAGAAAAAACAGCCTAGTTCCAGGAATATAGAAGCAGGGCCAGAACACATTCATTATCAAAGGTCAGTTGTCACCCAAAGTTGGAAGTCTGAGAAAATAGTATAAAATAGAGCTTCAAATCCTTCTTTCCTCATAGATATATACCTATTGTCTGGCCATCTGCTCCCTTGCAGGGTAATTCAATAAAATCACCTTTCCTGTTCTCCACTCTGTCTCTGGTGAATTCTTTCACTCTTGTGCCTCTAGCCTCACTCTGCTATTATACCATCACATCTTATGCTCACAAAGTGCTTTCCAAAGTCTGTGGTTATGAAACATTTATGCAACCTTGACATGTTAGGACCAACCAATTTCTGACCCTTGTGGAGATTAAATTCATTAAAGGGCCACCCCTTTTGCTAACTTTTTCTGTGCTTCCTCCGTCTCCCTTGTAATTTAATTCAGTGTGTACTTATCAAGCCAGCAGGGGAACATCTGTTGCAATGTACTCATAAGTTCCTTGGTTTCGTCACTGACAATTCTGTGCCCTGTAAAATATTTCTGTCCTAGCACATCTGACCACTGGGCATTGGATTTTAAGCTTAGCCTCAGGCTACCAGAGAGGGGACTCAAAATAGCCCCTGTTTTTGAGGAGTAGGAGGAGTCTTAAGAGTGCAGAGGGAGTAAGTTTGGAGGATGAAAAGGGGGACTTGTGAATATACAAACTTACATGCAACATACGAAGTGTGGGAAAGGAATCTTTGCCAGACAAGCACAGCTGAGTGGGCAGAGGCTGACTGGCAAGGACTTCTGGAGGAAGTGCATTGTGTTTAGAGTGCATGGAATTAGGTAGAAGTTGTGGGTTAGAGGAGAGAGTTTTGCTTCTTTTCTTGCTGTACAAAATCTCAGTTGTCAGACTCAAATATCATGTCTTAGAACAAGATGGGACCTTGCTCAGTCCTCCCAGTTAGGAGATAGGTAGTCTGAGGACCTGAGAGAGACTCTGTTTGCCCTACATGGGTCTTGCTAAATGGAGCACATGAAAGCCTATGGCGGAAGTTGGTTCGACATTCTGCTTCCTGGCCCTATAGGCTGCACAGCAGCCCCAAATCATTTATGCCAGGGACCTGGGATCCTTCCCCCTCAGCCAAAGGCTCTCAGGCTATGCCAGAGGTAAGTCCTGGCTGCCTTGCTGGGTAGTGCCTGAACAGAACATGGCCAGCACCCTACCCTGCCCACATTCCATAACCTGAGCCCTCACCCTTCATCTTGCCCATTACTGCCTATGCACAACTAGGAGGATTACACCTACAAGTCTATTTCAGTAAACAGAGTTCTAAAGACAAATAAACTCTATAATCCAGGTTACAGTTTGTCTCACCCATTCTCCCTTTGTTACTACCATCCATCCAAGAACAACTATAATAATATTAAGAGAAAATGTGCTGAGTACTTAATGTGGGAGCTTTACACACATTATCTCATTTAATCCTCCAAACAACCTTATGATGTAGGCACTCTTCTAACCACTGTTTTATAGGTTAACAGTCCAAGATTTGGAGAGGTGAGGGAACTTGTTCAGGGTTGGATGTGCACCACAGGCCAGTCAGAAACCCAAGATGGTACCCTAAGATGAAGCTCCTGGCTGTCCCAGGCAGCTACTGTGTCTGGTGAGCAGGGTATGGGGGCCAGTTAAGGCTTAGCTGACTGTAGCCTGAATGCCAAGGTGTGGGTTTGGCCTTTTCCTGGTTGCCCCACCGGTTCCTGAGTGCAGAAACAATTGGAATGGTATGTCAGCAAGATGCCAAGTAGGGTGGGGCTGGGCAGGCATGAGGGGAAGGCTGTAAGTGTCCACTGGCAAGAGCCCACCCTCACAGAGACACATGTGCTTCCACCTGAGTTCCTCTAAAGAGGAACATTTCTGTTTGCTTGAGGTCTCGCTGCCAACTGGTCTATCTTTCAGAGGAAGCCCATCAGGAAAGGGAAAGAGCCATCATCCTTGGGGGTCTGGAGAGGGAAGGGAAACATGAAATAAGAGAAGGAAGAAGGGGAGGGAGAGAGACAAGGAAATAGATCCCTTTGGAATGTCAGATGGCATTTTCTCTGATGTGCCAAACACACCCCTTCTCCTATGGGTTCAGAGGTGGTTGAGAAATACCCTTATCTGTTTTTTTGGGACTTGGGAAACTGGGTACTCCCATGGGTGTTCCCCAGCTTTGTGATTCGCCTGAAGCAGGTGTTAACACTCCCTGTTGATTCAGGGCCCACGGCACTGTTCAGTGCATTAAAATGGGCCCAGCACACACCTCTAGCATCAGCACGCAAACACCAGTTCTAACTTCTGACCCCAGTTACCCCAGAACCCTCTGTCCTTACAGAGCACATAGCTATGAATCATATAACAGATCTTAGCTTGGGTTTCCCCAAAATACAGAGCTTGAGAAAAAGGTTTGTTTGCAATAGTTGATCGCAGAAAATAGGAAGAGGAGGTGTTGGGAACCGGGAGGAGGCAAAGTTGATTCAAGGTATGTTGTTAGTGGTTATCGGGGGGGGGGGTAACCAGTCTTATTGGGGACTCTCTGAGGAATTGCATAGAATGCACCTCAGAATCGCCTGTCTGTAGCAGGAGAGGAGGCTATTTATTCACTAGTTTTGTTGGTCAAACCAACGAAGTTGGTTCCCAGGTATATCTATTTTGGCTAAAAGGGATGAACAGATTGCTACAGAAATTCCACTTGGCAGCAGCAGAGAAATCCTATAACAAAAAACCCAAATATATGAGAAGAAGTGAGATGTCAGCAGGCTGCCCCTGCTGGCAACTGGCTACTGCAGAAATGGTGAGAATGAAAAGATGAACAGGCATAGGTGTTGCCGGTGTGGATGTTACATGGTTTGCACAGAGAAGAGCACAGAGCATTTCCAGGCTCCCTGGGTTCTCACCACAACTGGGTGCGCCCCTAGACTATGTCCCTGGCACTTGGAACAGCCAGGCATTATCTGAGCTCACCCAGGGAGCCAGAGACAAGCTTGACACCAGAACTCACATTTCCTGCTGGCACTCAGGGGTCTTCATTCTAGTGGACTTACCTAGAATTGACCATCCCAGGGACATGGGGACCTGGCAGGTAGAAGTATATTGTACCCTGGCTCCTAAGTAAAGGAGGAGAAATTTATTTTTGGCAGAACTATTTTAGAATGTGAGCTCCTTATCTGTCTTGTACATTGTTTTATTTCAAGTGCCCTACAGATATTCTGGTTATGGATTGTAGGTGCTTAGTAGGTGCTTTTGAATTAATGAGTTTGATGATTGTTGAGAGAAAAGTGACAACACTCTTGATCCTCTCTTCTTTAGTGAAAATGAAGACAGTCTCCTCTTTGATGTTTATCTTCCCAAGCACTGACTTGTCTTTCCTTTCTTATTGAAACTTGGATTGGCTGGGTTTTCTTTGTTTCGTTCCTCCTTTTCTCTTTCCATTTGCCAGAACTGTACCCATATTTCTTAGGGATACATCTTTTACTGATTTCCTTCCATGTATCACACAGCTCACAGCTTAGTCCAGAATCTAAAGTATTGTACCATCGAGGTAAAAGTGTTGGGAGCTGGAGTCCCCCGAAGGACAGGAATGCTGAAACACATTCCCATCACCTATCATACCACATCCTTAGTTGATTTTCCTCATGACAAAGTTGCCCTTGGGGTACATCAGAGCACTTTGGAACAGGTCCACTGTGCTCTCCAGAGCTGCAGCTTAGGTTAGAGCCTGCAGAGTAATCAACTTCTGCCCAGCCCCCCACTTTGTATTTCTCACTGCCCTCCAGCCCTCCCCATTGGTATCCTCCATACTCCTCTTGTACATCTGCATATTTGGGCAACTGTGGATGGGGTTTCTCATGAGGTAGAAGGAGCTGGGCAGACCACAAAGATCAGGGAGCCCCGGATGCTGTCATTCCTGTCTCCTTCTACTCATTTTGGACATTGACCACAGTATGAAAAAGCACCCCTTACCATGGAACCAGACTTACAGAGTGCACAGAAAATCACCATGCTCTCAGGATGTTTACTACCCCTCCTGGTAGACGGGAGCAGGAGAGGCAGATGTGGCAATGATCCATCTGTGTTGTGGCAAGATTTCATCTTTTCTTTTAATAACTGAGTATATACCCTTGTATCTTGTGTGTCAGTATGTGTGGTTATGTGTATGTGTGTATGTCTGAAATCTTGATCTTTTATGTCATGGGGACTTGCATGCTTTCATAACTTGGCATTGTAAACAGTGCTACATTAATATAGGAGTGCCTATATCCCATTCTTCAGAAGAGTGGAGCTGATGGATCTATTTTGTATCTTTTGAGAAATGTCCATACTGTTTTCCATCAGGGCTAGACAAGTCTATATTCCTACTGACAGTATACAAGGGCTCCTTTTTTCTGCATAGCCTTTGCAACACTGATCCACACCTGGTTTTGTTAGGGGCCTTTCTTATAGGTATGAGGAAGTATCTCATTCTGGTTTTGACTTATGCACTCCTGATGGTAAGTGGTGATGAGCATTTTTCAAGTGTGTGTAAGCTATTATATGTCTTTGGAGAAGAGTCTAGTTAACTCTTCTACCCATTTTTTTGATTATCTGTTTTCTTTTTGTTGAGCTGTGCAGTTCTTTATAGATCTTAGACATTATCCCCTTGTCAGATGTACGATGAGCAAATATTTCTTCTCATTTGGTAGAGTGATTCTTCATTTTAATGATAATCTTTTGTGTATGGAAGCTTTTTAATTTAATGTAGTCTTATTTGTTTATATGTATATTTTTTAATTTCCCTTGACACTAGAGTCAGGCCCCAAAGACTTCAGAGAAGCCCATGCTATGTCTGTTTTTTTCTATTGATTTTATGATTTTATAATCTTTAAAGCTTTTATTAAGAAGCTTTTATAATTTATTTAATAAATGTCTATAATCTATTTTGAGTTCTTTTTGTGTAAGGTGTAAGAGAGTTGTCTAGTTTCACTGTTTTGTACATGGTTGATCAGTTTTCCCAACATCATTTATTGAGGAGACTTTCCTTTTTCCAGTGCACACTGTAATCTCTTTTTGATTGTTTGTTTGTTTGTTTGTTTGTTTTGAGACTAGGTCTCGCTATTTTTGCCCGTGGAACCGCAGGCTCTTGTTGCCTGGGGCACCACAGGCTTAAGCAATCCCCAGCCTCAGCTTCCTAGGTAGCTGGGATTACAGGCGTGCACCACCATGCCCAGCTATTGTTTTGGAACAAGGTCTCCTTACGGGCCCCAGGCAGGACTTGAACCGTGATCCTTAGCCCCAGCCTCTTCATAGGCTGAAGCTTACAGGAATGAGCCACCGTGTCTGGCTCTTTTTGAATAATTATTTATTAAGTGTCTTTGTGTGCTGGGGACACAGAAAGGGTTGTGGCATGCAGCTATCCTGAAGGTTCATGGAGCCATGGGTAGGAGCGGGGCAGAGCAGTGAGTATGGAGCCATGGGTAGGAGCGGGGCAGAGCAGTGAGTGTTCATTGCCATTGTCATCTCAGATCCAGCAAAACTCAATTTCAGCAGAGCCCTCAAGGGTGTCTGTGCTTTCCTTCAGGCACCTGAACATGAGTAAACTGAGGGCTTGTATCTTTTCTACTCAGGCTCATTCTTGCAAAATAAGAGAAAATTCATGCAAAGTAGGGTACTAGGGAAATCTTTCCATATCTGCCTGGATTGTTTCAGGTTTCCCAGCTTTGACTCTGGGTTGCTGCAAATGGGGAGGTTTGAGGGTAAGACAAGCACACAGGTAACTGTTACAAAGCAGAAAGTGAACAGATATGAGAAGAGCTGTGTATTGAGCTGTCATGTTAGAAGTCACATTCTAATTGGCTTTTCTGAAGCAGAGGAAGAATGGGAGAGACCTTCTGGAAAAGAGCTACAGGGAAGTGTGTGTCTGGTAGATTCATTGGAAGTTTATTACCACAAACATTTTACTACTTAATTAGCCATGAGTTAGTTTTGCTGGAAAAAAAGATAAAATCATCCAAAATAATTGAGGAATATTAATTTGAGAAAAGATGTAATAAAACACAAAAATGAGCTCCCTACTGCTAAATAGCAAAATATCTTCACTAAACATTTACTCATTGAGAATCACATAAACATTTCTTTTTGGGGGTCATGGAAGAACTAGGTTCTTTTTTGCCTTCAACTTCTAATATCTCATGATAAATTTGATGTGGGTGGCACTATAGAACAACTGTGGTAGCTAAACTAGCTGAGGAATTGATAACTAATACTCTTGAAGATGTGAATCACTAGCCTCCTCTTCTTTATTCACTGCAGCGTGGTACTTTTTGGTTATGTTGGATGGGAGGGATGGCAGTGCTTTATAAATGTTGTCACTTTCTAGCTAGTTTGCCATTTGGCTTTACACTCTCTTATCTCACACACTCAGTAAATTTTGTCACCACTTTTTATCAAGTTGATGTGTAGAGTTGTATCTTCCACCTTTTTAAGACACTCATGTTTTCTCAGCACTGCGTAGGCCACTGTGAGAGCTAAGAAATCAGGCAGCCATCCTCACAGACCAAGGTCTTCTACAGATCAAGACAAGTCATGAGGATCACAGACGAGGCAATAGTCAACTCCAAGGCCTTGTCCTTCCAGCTGCCTTGACAATGTAATTCTTGGGAGCCAAAGTGTGCCTCCCAAGAGTTTCCACTACTTCATTTTATTCTACCACAAAGGTCCAATAGAGAGCTAAGATTTATATAACATAAAAGTGGGAATACCATGTTGATTGAAACCAAACTATCATCCACGAAAATTCTTGCAGCAAAGAGCTTAACATGAAATGACCTAGAACCTGAAAAGTATTTAGATAAAGGCAGAGTCTCATTGTCTCTGTCTCCTGAACACCCACAGTACTGGATGTTGGGGGATGGAGGTTATATCTAAGCTTTTCTTCACTGCTGAAGGTCTCTATTGGACCCTTGTGGTAGAATAAAGTTTAGTGGAAACTCCAGGGAGGCACATTTTGGTTCCCAAGAATCACATTGTTACGGTAGCTAGAAGGATCAAGGCCTTGGAGTTTACCATTGCCTACTCTGTGATCCTGACCACATGATGACTTGTCTTGATCTGTAGAAGACCTTGGTCTGTGAGGATGGCTGCCTGACTTCAATCACTAAGCGGAGAGCAGGGTGTGTGACAAATAGGCCATGAGAGTGGACCATGTTTCTGGCAGGAGAAGATATGCAGGAGACCACCAAGACCATCTACAACATTACCCTATTGGTCTTATCTCTAACTTCCTCTTTCTGCCATCCGAGGCTCCAGCATCTTCTACACCAGGCTAACTCAGACCCACTCTTGCACAGAGAGGGGGACATCTTCCTGGAACACAACTCTCACCACCTTTGTACCTCTGTTCCAGCCTCCCCACCTCACCCGCAACTCCCTTTGGCTCCCTGCAGCACCAAATATAAAATATAGTCTCTTTACCGCTCTGTTCCAGGTTCCATGTCAACCCTGCTGTTGACACTCCAGTTTCTTGACATGCTTATCCTTCTGTGGTTTCTGCTTCAGAATTCCTCAGATGTTTGCTTCTCCTATAAGCCACCCCTTCATTTTCACTGCAGCTAGATCATTTCTTGTGCCCTTCAAAGGAGATTTGCCCAAGTCAGTCTCATTTTGAATTGCTCTATGATTTCTTGTTTCCAGGCTGGCCTACTGCTGAAAGTATACCGAAATATATGTTCCTCTCCTGGTCAGATCCATTCTGCTTATTGTAGGTCAGCTCCCTAAAAATGTTTCACCCCAACTTAACCAACGTCTTCCCACTTTCCAGGGCTTTCTCCAGTGTACCATTAGGCATTCATTGGTTTCAAGAAACCAAAACCTAATACAAACTGAATCTAAACAATAAAGGAGATTTGTAGGTTCACATAATTGAAAGATCCAAGACACCCCTAGCTCCAGATGAAGCTTGATCCAGTAGTTCGAATGATGTGAGGAGTGTTCAGTTTCCCTCTGTTTATTTCTCATTTCAGTTCATTTGATGTGAGGATCTTCATGTCTGGCTCTGCTCACATTCATGACTCATGAGAGAACATGCTTCCAGATTCAATGCCAATATGAAAGAGTCTGTTTTCAGAGGCTTAAATTAAAACTGAAATCATTCATTAGCCCTCAGTTGACCGGTTTTGGTCATGCCTTTATCCTTGAAATGCTTAATCACTGTGAGCAAGGTGAACACAGACTGTCTGAAGTAAATATGGGTCCACCACATGGTTTGAGGTGTGCCCCAAGTTAATAAACTGATGGCACTGACTGGAAGAGGGAAGCAGGGAATGGATGCTGGGCATCCTTCAACTGAAGTCTACTCTACCTTTCTAGGTTGGCTTTATTTATTCCCAGGCAAATCCTAATAGTCCCTGCTAGAATATGCTTCAGCAGGTAGGGGCTCTCTTTCCCTTCAGGTCTCCCCCAAACACACCCCTCATTACACTGCAGGCTGAATTCATGTTAACAAAGGAATTCTCCATAAGGTATGGAGTCTGCTGCTAGCTTGTCACTTACCCCTGTCTTCAGGCCTGGATGGCTTGCGTTTTAAACCCAGTGCCTTGATATAGTGAATGAAGCAGTGTCAGGAACTGCTGTGAAGTTCCTTTTCTTGTGCTATCACCTTGCCTTCTTGCCCATGGATAGGGCTGAATGTGGTATCTTTCCAGCAGTGGCAGAATGGGCTTGGTTTCCTCTCCAGAAGGGAAGGAAAGACCATGGGAGCACTTGACTCTCCTCTGAGTCAGCACTTGTGAGCTGAGTTCTGTGATCTGAGGTCTAAGTCCACCCATTTGCTGAATTGCTCCTAACCATCTCTATGCCGGGCCCAGTCTTTGCTCTGCTTTTCCTGCCAGGCAGTCATTCCAGACACTCATTCTCCAGGCTCCCTTGCCACCACTTCTGGTTGGTATATACCAGTAGGAGACTGGAACGTTGGAACAGAAAGAGGCTTGGACATCTTTTCTCTGCTTCTTCCCATCACTTCTCTGGCAAAGCTGCCTCTACCAGGCTCTAGGGGCACATTTTCTCCCAGTGTCCCTTTGGTTTATGGATGCTGGTAGGTTACCCCCTGCTTCTGGTCTCTGGATGCCACATAGTACTTTCTTTGATTTCTTGACCATGCTCATGTTTCTGAACAGAGCCCTGTATCCAAGTTTGATCATCTGAAACAACTTCTGTGAATCCTGTCTCCATGGGACCCTGATTGTTTGCACCCAAGACTGGAGGGAAGAAGAGCAGACTGTCCCAGGCAAGCCTGGGAGCTGGGGTCAAACTTGTTTTTCAACAGAACCTTGAGCAGATGACTGAGAGCTGCCTATGCCTTGCTGTGAGACTTTGTACCATCTCCTGCCCCTCCCTGAACCTAAGCGACTCCCTCTGTACATCCACAAGGGACTGGGTTTGATGATTTCTCCTCCTTACCCTGAAAGTAATATTCTGTGCCCCTCAGTGTCACGTTTACACTATGCTCTTGGGGGGCAAGAGGAGAATTAGCCTTTTTCTGACCCAGGATCTCCCCCAGGCTAAAAGTTAGAGCTCTGTCCTGATGATGCAGCACAAAAAAGGGACTCAGAGCATCAGCAGCCAGGCAGAAACTGAAGCATTCCCAGAAATCCATATTAAAAGGGAGAGTGGAAGCTCTCTTATAAGAAAGCACAGCAAATTGAGTCTCATTTTCTTTATACTGGAAATAGAGTACCAATGACTTTCTTGTTTGAATTGAGTGAGACAACATGCAGAGGGTGCCGGAAACATACGAGTGCAGACCTTATCATGCTTACAATGACAATAGGAAGCACCTTCTCTTGCTCCTTTAAGAAACCCGAAGTGGGATACTCATTGCCTGGCTTCTTTGAAGACCACCCCCGGGCTTCTCTTCAGCTGAGTTTGGGAGAAGTCAACAGGGTTCATGTGTTGTTTGTGACTTCTAGGGCTCCTTTCTCCACCCCATGGAGCTCAGCCCAGCTTGGGCTGCTGCTGGCTGCAGGGCGTGGCTAGGGGTGTGGGCTGGCAGGGTGCCTGGGTCCAGAGTATAAGGGAACCCAGGGGCAGGCAGGAGGCAGGCTGGAGCCTGGGCAGCTGCAACTCCAGCCATGGTGCCTGTCTCCCTCTCCCTGAGCCCCTTCCGCCTGGGACTATGGGCTTGTGCATTGATCTTGATCTTAGTCTTTGTCAAGTTCATCAGTCTGCTGCTACGAAGGCAGATGCTGGCCAAGGCTATGGACAGCTTTCCCGGGCCTCCTACTCACTGGCTCCTTGGGCATGCACATGAGGTATGTGGTGGTGCAGGGAGGCGTGGAGAAAGGACACAGCCTCATTTTCCTCAGAGGTTAGCCTAACTCCCTGCTGATTGTGGAGGGTGCCCCTGTACTTGGGAAGAAGACAATGCCCTAGGAACCATTGTTCTCACCCAGACACCTCCATCTGCTCTTTCCCTCACTCTTGCCTTCTGAGCTGGCTTTGGAGTAGGATCATCACCGCGGGGGCCCAAGCATGCCACAGGCTCATCCCCATCAGTCTTTGGAGAAGGCTTTGCTAAGGATTCAGTAATAGCATTGGGGAAAATCCCTTGTATGGTCTGACAGAACCAGGCAATTTTTAGAGTCCAAACAGCATGCTTTTCTTGGGGCAATATAAACATTTCCATTTTTTTAAGAGAGAAGATGAAAGTAGAAGGCAGAGATGGGCTGTCCTGTAAAATCTCCAAGAGCTGCTGCCTTCCCCAAAGGTGACGTGCCTTATGCGCTGGCACCTTGGAGCTGTGACACCTTCCTGGGTTCATATTCTGGCTTGTCCTCCCCAGTTGCCTCAGGGTGGGAGGGGGATCACTTTAGCACCCATTGTCAAGAACATTTCTTAATGCCCTAGCTTCTTAGTGTCTTAATGTTACCATTGGCTCTAGATTGGAGATTTCTGAACACAGAGCAAGGGGCCTCTGCTTTGTGATCGACTAGGAGAAGCAGATTCCATGGCCTCCAGTTACTGGAGAGTCCAATTAAGTATTGGACTTAGGAGTCTGAATTTAAAAACCACTCCAAATGTTTTACTCTTCAGCCAGGTTTGGGTATTGAGGCCAGATTTTTTTTTTTTTTTTTTTGAGACTAGGTCTCACTATTTTTGCCCATGGAACCACAGGCTCACGTTGCCAGGGGTACCACAAACTCAACCAATCCCCAGCCTCAGCTTCCCAGTTGGCTGGGATAATAGGCACGTGCCACCACGTCCAGTTATTTTTTTGGAACTAGGTCTCACTACAGGCCCCAGCCGGGACTTGAATCACGATCCCTAGCCCTGGCCGCTTCATAGGCTGAAGCTTATAGGCACGAGCCACCATGCCCGGCGTGAGGCCAGAAATTAAGGATCAGAGAGAGGGGCATAGTTACTTCTCTTACCACCTGATGATGCTTTCCCCATTTGCAGTCTGGGGAATTGCTTCTCCCCCATGACTGATACTGGGAAAGACCATGACCTTCTGGTGAAGATGCTTAGGCTAATTCTCACCCCTGTAGATAACTTCCCTCCCAGAAGAGTTGAGTAGCTTGCATGCATTCTGGCAGGAGCTAGATCTGGGCACACCCAAGAAAGGAAAAATGGGCAGGAGAGATGAAGCTTTCACACCTGGATTTCAAGTATCTTACAGTTTAGAGGGGACAAGATAACAGAAACTTTCCTTATCCTCAGGCTGGTTGGGGGGGCCTACACTTAGCATCAGCCCTTTGCGCTGTATCTCAGCACCTGTCTGTTTCTGTTTAGTTACTCATATTCCCCAGTTGACTATGAGTGCTAGGGTCTGATTTGTCCTGTGCCAACAGCAGTTGGCACAGAGTAGGCATCACTGGATGAACAGTTGTGGTTGGGGCACAGGAATTAGCATTGATAGAGAAGACAGATGATGGAGAAAACAAGTGGAGGGACCAGAAGGAATTGCAAAAGGTTTTTGCTAAGTATAGAAAAGGGTCAGGGAAAGATGGAGATCTAACTTTAATGAGAGGGAGAGTTGGAGAGGCATTAAGGGAGACCTTCAATCCCTTTCTTCCCTTATTTCTCAAGCCCCCTTTATTGCTACTCACCCACCAGAACTGGGTTTGCTTTCATCCAGTTGAGTTCCTCTAGAAGAGGAACCTTGCTCTGCCATTCCCAAGTCTAATTTCTGCCTGCCTTCTCCCCAACCATCCTCCCCCCAATGCCCTGTTCTCTGCCTTGAGAGTGGGTAGAGGGCCTGGAATAACTTTGCTCTGACTTCCTGGCTCTAACACAAGTATCTAAAGGGCAGTGACACCAGAAGAACAAATATTGGAGGAGTGTTTACTTTTGGAAAATACAATGGTTTCCTGGGGAACCATCACAGGCATAATGCCTCTGCATTCCTCTAGGGCTTGGCACCTCAGATTCACACCTGAACCTGAGAAGTGGGGAGGGCAGGGTAGGGATTACTTTTCTTAATGTAAAAATGAGGACGTTGAGATTCAGAAAGGATAAGATGTTTGCTCATTTCCATGGCATAGCTCAGAAGTCGAGTCAAAGTTGAACTCAGGACCATTCATTTCCACTTAAGACACAATCAGACAGTGCAAAGTGATTGTTTGACTCGGAGGCCTGGGGAGGATGGGAGCAGCAGAAGAAGGAAGGGCCTGGGGGTGAGGCAGAGCTGTCGGTCAGGATTAATATCTCTTTTATTGGTCTCTAATTACAGTCTGGAGGTTCTGGAAGCACCTACCTCTAGTTCTTCTCAGAATGTGGCTCCTTGAAGTGCTGACATGTCCCGTTCTTCTAGGGTCCCTCTTTTTCTATTCTGGGCTGCAGGGAGGACTTTGTGCATAGTAGCTGCTCCATATTGTTCATACGAGGTTGGTCTCTGGGGAATGAGGTGCAGGGACAGACTACCCCTTAGAACCAGGCTAGGTAGGTAAACAAACCTTGTAGAAAGGATAATGGGAAAAAGAGGAAGGGTTACCAGAAAAAACAAAACAAAACAAAAAACCTCAAAGACCATAGTCAGGTGTGAACATTGGGTTGGGGGGGGTGGTTGGCAGGGAAGCACACCTGGGGACTAAGGAGTCAAGGATAGGACATTAACAAAACATAGAACAAGTTCTGGTCAAAACTTGAACAAAGAAAGCCCCTCCTCTCTGTGACTCTAGCCCACCACCATTAAAGACTGATGGGGTTCTTAGAATATTCAGAGGAAACTTATAAAAATAGGATCTCTAGGGAAGTCATGTGGTACCTAGCTCCTCCCTGGATGTTTTCCATGGAGTCTCACTTTTCTATCTCCTTTGTTTTTGATCTGTTTCTTTAAATAAATTTACCTCTTTCAACTTACTTGCCTGTGTCCTTGGAGTGTTTTCTAAGAATTCAATAAGAAAACACAGTTTCTTGTGGGGGCTTGTGGAGCCCAGGACCTCTTGTTTGGTGGGCAAGGATTCTACCACTGTTTCGGGAGGGGTCCATGAATAGGATGTGTGTGAGTGCGTGTGTGTAGGACGTGTGTGTGTGTTTGTGTGTGTGTACCTGTTCCCAGCCTAGGAAAGGCAGTTCTTTGAGATGGCAGAGGCATCTCACTGGGCGTCATCACTGGGACATCTGCCTTCCTGTGTTGTGTGGTGAAGAGCCCTGGGCTGGGCTCTGGCTCTGCTCTCCAGTCCTTACCTCACTCCATGAGTATCAGCCTGCATCGCTGCCTGAGCCTCCACTCAGAAGACACAGAGCAAGGGCTTCAATTATGCTTCCCCTAAGTACTTTCCTTGTCAGTAACTTGAAAATAAACATCTTCACTTTAGTGGGTTAGAAGTGACTCAAAAGAGAGAAAGTATAGGTAGTTTGCAGTCTGCTACAGATGGCTATCAGGTGTTAGATCATTGGGGTGGGGTTCTCTTTTCTTTACCTTTTTTTTGGGGGGGACTCTTATTGTAAAACAATGATGTATTTGCTTTCTGTTTCCTTCACCCTCCTTCTTCCTCCAAATCAGGCACCATTGGGATTCAGCTAAAGTTCCTCTTTTCTTAGTAGCTAGTGTTTTTCTGGCTCTAGTCCATGCTGAGGTCAGAGAATGAAGGAACAAGGCTAGAGCTCATGCTTGGGGAACATGTAGGAGCAGAGACAGCTCAGTGTTCTAGACCCCTGGATTCAGGGAGGAGTTGCTGAGGTGAACCCTAAAAACCTGGAAGTTGTTGCTTCTGGAAGAGTGGAAGGCAAGGCAAAACATACCATTTGTGCAAAGACGCCGAGGCTCCAGAGAGCATTGTGTATTTAGGAAATTAATTTTTTCCACAAATATTTGCTTTCCAAGGTCTCTGTGTGCCTGCATTAGGAGAGTCGCAGTTCTGGAGTGATGAGAGAGAAGATGGCGTGGAGAGGCTGAGACTAGAAGCTGTCAGGGCAGATCCACACAAAAAACTTTACTGAGCACATGGAGAGCTGCTGAGGGCATGACAAGATCAGATTTGTGTGCTTGGTCACTCAGGCTTGGTCAGTGACTACATCAGCAGACAGCAAATAGGAACCAGAGTAGAGGCTGAGGCAGCGGTGCTGGCACATGGTGGATTGAGGCAGGGACTCCAGATCAGTGGAGGTCAAGGAGATTGTCTCGGCCTCCTGTGCCTGGGAGGGAGGGAGGCTCCCCCCATAGCTGGATTTGAGGAGTCAGTAGCATCCTAGGAAAGGGGGCACAGGATTGCGCTGGGAACATTGTTAAACTGTGATGTCACCACTGCTGGATTAAGGCAGAATTTGACAAAGTGACCTAGAGAGAAAAGGACTTCTGAGTCACAGACTGGACTGCATTTAGGAGAATGAATTTCTGAGTCTGAATTGAAAAGTGTGGGATCTGGGATCCTGAAAGGGGAGACTCAAGGCAGCTGCCACCTGCAGTGTTTGGGCAAAGAAGCCCTGGGTTCTAATTTCCAGGGTTTCATGGCAGGACTCTCCTCCTGGGAGCTGCAACATCTACCTCAGTTCCTGTTTGCTGATTCCAACCCAAAGTCACTGGGTGGGTCTGCAAGAGGGGGGCAACCTTGTATGGAGCCCCTTCTATTTCTGTGAACCACGGGGATGATTGCATCCTGTGTCTCTGGCTGGTGTGAGGGTGCACGGTGATTCCATTCCTAGGTATGGGGGTGAGCTTGGGGAATAAACATGATGTGCTCATGTTTAAAAATGCTGAGTCGGCCGGGAAGTGCCCACAGAGTTGTTCAGGGGGAGCTTGATCTTGTTTCTGGAGCTCAGGAGAGAGGAGCTTGGGTAAGCTGTTGACATAGGAACTAGAGGCAGGTAGATTGACTAAGGAAGCCAACGGAAGAGGGGAGCGCCTAGAGGGAAAAAGGGCAGCTGGGGAAGGGGTCAAGGGCTGGATTTGGGGGGAGCCTCAATCTTGGGAGAACAAATGGTGGGTGAGGAGCTGCTGAGAGAAGATATGAGGAGAGGTGGGAGTCTGTCCAGGAGAGAGTTCAAGGGCAGGATGGACAGCAGCACCATGGCTGGACATCCTGTGCTCCATCCCACATAGCATGGCCACCGAGCAAGAGCAACTTGTAGATCAGGGGCCCAAGTAAGAGGAAGCAGGAATAAGGAAGACAGTTCTTTTGAGGGCTTAGGTTGTGAAAGGAAAAGGAAAGTGGATGGTTAGATAGAGAAGGAAACAGAGCCAAGGTAGGTGCTGTTTTTCTTTAAGCGCAGGAGACTGGAGCATGTTTTGAAAGCAGATAGGAAGGAACCAATTGTGAGAGTGGAGTCAGAAAGAGAAGTCTGGCAGGGCTCCTGAGCGGAGGGCTGGAGTCCAGAGACTCACCGTAGGCAGGCCCTGGATGCCTCCCCTCTGGAACAGCAGGGTAGGTGGGCAGACTGGGTGCTGACCACATGGTTCTTCGGGCCTGACTTTGAGGGATTTCTTGCCTGATGCTTCCTTTTTCTCTGTGAAATAAAACAAGGAGCAATAAGATAGCAGGATAGTTGAGAGAGGAGACTCTTTTTGAGGAACAGACTGTGACCAATACTCCAGGCCTTTCTAAAAGGCACATCTGCTGATCTTGCTCACATATCATCTCAGAGAAGCCTTCCACAACCCACTCCTCACCTACAGCAGCAACTCTGTCTCTTAGCCTGTCTTTTTCTTCATAGAGTTTTCAGTGCCTGGGATTTGTACCGATGCACTTGATTCGTCTTTATTTTCTTTCTCCTCACTTGGAATGGAAACTTGCAGAGGGAAGACCTGTGTTTGTTCACCAGTGTGTCCTCAGGAACTTGCACCTGGCTAGTTACTGGCATCGAGAGTGGGTGTTCTGTGACCACTTGTGAATGTAAGTGGACTTCCAGGAGGCCTAATTCAGGGCACAAGACCATCTGCACAGCTGAGAACCTATGTCTACTTCCACTTGGATGCTTGGGTCCTAAGAAGACAGGAGGTCTTCTCAGGTGTTGGGATGTTTTCCTGTGCTCCTGTGTACCCCCAATCTGGTCATGGGGCTGGCATTTGTCTTTGATGCTGAACACAGGGAAGTGTTGGGGGCAGAGCACATTCTTTGTACTTGAAAGCCCTAGATTGATGATT
The DNA here is from genome assembly GCA_004024945.1 of Uropsilus gracilis. Lineage (NCBI taxonomy): Eukaryota > Metazoa > Chordata > Mammalia > Eulipotyphla > Talpidae > Uropsilus > Uropsilus gracilis. Next base: position 832 of record PVHY01011223.1, on the reverse strand, counting down.
GTGTGACTCTGGGAAAGACCCCTCCTTATAAAGCATGGTCTCTTTGAAGGTGGCAGTGATCCCTTGTCGATTTTACCCAAGGTCCCTTTGCGTCTTCTGAGTCATGCTCACATGCTCACTTGTACAAGTGCAGTAGTGCACTTGTCTCTGAAAGGGAAGAAGGCAGATGAAATCACCTCTTGGTCAGGAGAGTGGGGGGACCATCTCTTCTCTGCACTACAGGGAACAATGCCTTGGGCCCTCACCTTTGCACCAGTAGCTCTCTGCTCAGTCTCGCAGTTGAGTCCCCAAAGATTTTATATAAATTGAGTCCATTTTTGTTTCATGGATTTTTACGGTTATTTCAGAGCTGCTGCCTCTTTTGGTTTTTCTTGGCAGGAGCTCCTCATCTAGCTCTGAACGGGCAACTTTGCTATTCTTGACATTGGCTGGGCTCATGCAGGTGCTGAACACTGACCTTTGTGGAAGGGGGCAGAGCCCATGAAGGGAAAGTGACTGAGAGCAGGGCACCTGAGGGCACCTAACATGTCCATCCCAGAGGAGAGTAGATGCAGAAGGTTCAGGTTCCCACCTTCCAATGCCTGTCTGATTCCTCTGGGCAGTGGGACCCTGTGTGATCCCAGGGGGCGGAGCTGAGAGTCACGGGGAGATCATAGGCAGGCAGCTTTCAGTTTCGTGATTGAAAGGTCTTTTAAAGATTCAGCATAGTGAAACCATTAGTGTTTCACTAATGTAAGGGATATAGTGAAAAAAATAAATAAATAAAAGCCTTGAGGAAAGTCAAAACAAGCTAAGCACCAAAATGAAACGCACAACTATGAACAGGAGGGAA